>JAUMHI010000063.1:3718497-3760611 GCA_032359435.1 Enteromius unitaeniatus
ATCAGCGGTGTCGGGAGGTGTGGTTGTGAGTGACTGATCGGCTGTGTTAGGGGTAACACAGTCCGATCTTGTGACAACATTGTGATGTAGACATGTGGGCGTGTTTTAATGAGCCATTTTAGCCCGGTATAGATCAACCGTCTCTTTTAGATAGAATAAATTGTTTTATGAGAGACTTTATGAGAGACTGTACAAACAGCTACATAACACACTAAAGAAACTAAAAAAAATGGAAATTATATCACATCGTATCACCTGAATTTGCAATTTAGTCCATTTAAAATGTATTAAAATACATCACAACTGAACGTTCAATAAAATAAATCATAACACTTTTTCACAAAAGTATACAAAGAACTTTCCTGTACATGGCATTCAAGGCATACCTTTATTATGGGTTATTATTAGAACCCCTGACCTTTCTATCACTATTCTCGTAGACTGAAAAATTAATACTTTCTCTCACTCCTGGCAAAAGACCTAGAATAAAGTTGAAGTCCCCTGAAGGCAGTTTGGGGCACCGTTACAGAATTTTACAAATATCATGCAATGACATTTTAGGCTCACATTTATTAAATGAACATATTATTTAATCCAAAGATAATTACAAAAGGAAAAGTGTAGCTACAACAAAATAGATTTATCTTTGATGAACTGTTGAGCTGGTTTGAAGATTTTGTTGTGATTGCAATCAAAGAGTCACACATTCACACATACTGTTGTGCACGTTGCTTTCAGAACTTCAACATGCTGGATTTCTTTTCACAGACAACCGTTTTCAAAGGCATCTGAAGTACTTTACACTTTACCTAGGCAACATCAGAACACTTTCAGCATCAATTATCAAGGTATCTTCTTGATCATTTAGTTTCCAGGTAGTCATATACTCACTGAGTTAAAGTACGTGTAATAATGTAACATGTAACAGGGCCTAAACAGGGTGCAGCCTTTTTACACAATTCTAAGGGCTCCAAGAATTCAGCTATTACAACATGCATCTAAATGCAAAACAAGCCCAACTAAAGGTATTAGCTAACCATTTCTAAAAGTACAAACATTTCTGATATATTTCTGATATTTTAATCAATAAACTAGGAAATGACCTCTATTTCCATTTCAGAAATCTTTTCACCTTTAGCTACAGTGTTTTCACTCTTGTGATATTGACTTCTCTCTGTATTCCAATGGAAAGACAGTGATGGATGGGTTTAAAGTCTTATAGGGCATATGTTCAAAGTCTGCAGCTGCTTTGATGTAACTCTGATCGATGTGAACAGCAGCTTGCCACTTTTATGTTTGCTCTGTAATTATTTTCTATACGAAGGTCTGAACTGATTGCATTTCTAAATTTCATTCTTTTAAAACATTCAATAGGTAATTGCATTTTGTCACACTAATACTTAATTTCTCCATAGCTTTTACTTAGGAAATTATACCATAACAACTTTTACTATTAGTAACATTATTTCTATAGTATGCAATATCCACTAATAATTTATTCTCAAAATGATGTAATCAAGCCATACTGCTATTAGCGACCCAAATTTTCTTCTCACATCCAAATCAAATCTCATTCACATTTATTTAAATCTCAAGTAGTTAACAAAACTCTTAAAAATAAAGATGCTCTTCTTCACAGCATGCCATAGAAGAACCATTTTTGTTTCCACAAAGAGCCATTCAGTCAAAGGTTCTTTAAAGAACCATCTCTTTCTTACCTTTTAATAATCTGATGAGCCTTCTTCACCACAAATAACCTTTTGTGGAACAAAAAGGTTCTTCTTATGTAATAATTTAGACAAAAATGTTCTTCTATGGCATCGTGAAGTACCTCAACACTTTGGAGATTATTTATCAAGACACAGAAAATGACAGTAAATAATTATTTTTGCCTAAAGGCACTGCATGCTAAATCAAGAATATTTTACACGACGAATGCTTTTAAGCAGAACCATAACTACACAAAGCCCTCGTTCATGCAACATAAGCAAAACAGATCATTTCTAAATCTATTCTTGTGTAAACTGCTGAACCGAATTGAATGTGACAATTCATGTAAGAATGATTTTATGAATTTATGCAGAAATTTGTTCCACTTGATTTTTTATTTTTTTTTGGGAATGAGACCCTCTGCAAAGCAAAATCCTTCTTCGTATCTCATAAGAGATTTTTGGCATCGCAGAATGCTCTTTGAGGATTTTAATGGTCTTTTTCACAGGGACACGATATCATATTTCAGTAACGTAAATAGCACCACTCTGCCTCTTTTGGAAGTGTGTTGCCGCCTCAGCCCACACTTGTCATGGTAATTGGAAAGTGAAAACAAAACGTCTGAATCACCGTCTTTACAGAATTTGTGACAAACTCAGCAATGTATTTTGACTTAAGCACATTTTTATACCAACTTTGATTTACATTCAGTAATGTAAGGACAAAATTCAAGCAATACTCATTTGATTTTCTTTGAGTGTCCTTTGTTAAGACCGTGTTCTTCATATAATGTTACAAAGCTTCCCCAAAGGGGCCATATGAAAAACATTAATGGGTGCTACACACAACCTTCATTTTTTAAAGTGCATGTTGCATAACAGGCTGTCCTGTGTGTTCAGGCCACAGATTAACTACACCAAAGAGCTCTCCTGCTGTGAACCCGGCTCAGTTCACGGGCGTTTTGAGCACGACTATAGCTGGCTCACTCAAACCATGTTACAAAATATCCATAGCCATAAAATATTCATTGAATTCTCCCCTGCCAATGAAAAGCAGACAGAGCAGAGGCAGCTATCCTGCCATAATGTGGCATGACAGATTTTCAGAGCAGGCCTGACTCCACAATGATAGCTTTGAGGGCGAACTGAACAGGCTTGGGCTCATTTTTCTTCATTGTGTGTGTTTGAGAAGTCACCGTACCAGACAGTGATTTGAGATTGATGTTTAAAATGTACAAAACTGTACAGGGCAATTTCATGAGAATATCAGAGATCCTTATATATATAAGTCTTAGTGATAGGAAAACTTTGACTACTAAAGCCTTATTCAGATGGGATTCATTTTTGGATGGTAGATGGAGTAAAGTAATTCTTGACTGCTTAGGCCTATCTTCTAATAATACCTAGAGTGACAGATCATTCATTCCCAAATTTCTTAAAGCATGATTTTGGTCGAAATGTTTAACTTCCATACGCCTCACATTTTATAATTACGTGTTCATATATATATATATATATATACATATACTGTATACAGTGTTGTGCAAGTTACTTCCAAACTGTAATACATTATATATTACTTAGTAAATGCCTTACATTACAATATTTCTGATTCAAAACTTGCATCCTCCTGTATTACTTTTGAGTTATTTTCACCAAAATAACTATAGAGAGTGTGCCGTCAGCGCAGCTGAAGAGTTCTGCATTTAAATACACGCAGTAGGCTAAAGCTTGTCACAGCATCAGCAAGAGTAGCCTCACCAGGTACCAGGAATATGTCCAAGGAAAATAGTAGGAAGATATTTAAATTATTTAGTGTTTTTTGAGTCCGTGTCACAAAGATAAATTCCCTGACTCGCCGTCTCCTCTGATGCACCTTAAGTCATATTTAGGGATTAAAATTATAATGAAAGTTTTTTTTTTTGTTTTGTTTTGTTTTGTTAAGTGATCATTTAAAGCTTTTTGTATTTATGTCTTTTTTTAGAGTTTCGGTTAATTTTTGTGAAGCACTCCTGTTCAAGATATTGTCAGTGCACAACTTAATAAAAAAAAAAAAAATAAAAACGAAACTTAACGAAATATACATATTTTGCCATTACACACAACACTGTTTTACTAGATGAAACAGAATAAGCTGTTTTGGTAGAAGGAACAAAAATACAGGCTCGGGCCCCTGGCCAGTGCAAGCCAGGTAGAGCTGCAGTAATAGCCTCAGGCCTGGAACACAGGGGACGAAATCATGCCACGTTTCCACTGTTGGGCCAGTAGCCACGTATCACTTCTGTAAAAGCTGCCCTAAATACGCCTTAACTTGACCAAGTCACACATACAAGGTTTCCCCAGTGAGAGCGAGATTAATTAAATAAATTACTATACACCTATATATTAGAAGCTGTCCTTTAGTATTCATTTACAAACCTGTACACCACACATGGATTATAATTGACCACGAACAGAAAATAGAGCTGACTTGCGGTATTTTTTTTATATGTTAATATTTTGTGTCTTGCTGTTTTTTGAACAATACAAATTTCGGCTAAAAGTTTACCCCTTTTTAGTCACTTTTTTAGTCACAAATACCTTGAAATATATGATCCGATCGATGTCTTGTTGTGTGACAACTATAGTTTAAGTGGAATAATTGACTCTGGGCCACTGAATTATTCGAAAAAATAATGCACACCCAAGGTGGTGATGTGGTCACAACACGAATTATTCCTTATGTAACCCACATTTGTCACAATTAACATTTTACTCTCTCCTGTCCTTATACTTCCTAGTCCTTATACAAGTGTGTCTGATTGGTTCAGAGATGGTCGCTGTCCCGATCAGACTATTCTCTAGCTTTTTTTTTTAACCATTCCTTCGTATATTTCATTCTCTTTTAACAAAATGAATCTCCTTTTCATTTCCTGTGGTGTAGTACATAGTACAGCCTTCCCACACAGTCTTTTATTTCTATGAAAAAACTTCCTTTCGCAAAAAATTATGTATTTACAGTTAAATCATTAAGTTTCTCTCCTTGTTAAATTTTATGTTGCTTTTTCTACCCCTCTTTGATAAATGAGCG
Organism: Enteromius unitaeniatus; assembly: GCA_032359435.1. NCBI lineage: Eukaryota > Metazoa > Chordata > Actinopteri > Cypriniformes > Cyprinidae > Enteromius > Enteromius unitaeniatus. The sequence goes on from JAUMHI010000063.1 coordinate 3,723,277, forward strand.
TTTTATCTGTGGTAGTTCATGTGGGTTTGATGAAATCACACTGGAGCAACATTATATAGACTTGTACACAAGCTTTTTTAATACATGTGTAGCAGTCTTTCCTGTCCATAAACACTCAACTGCAACTGACATGAAAATAGATTTTTTTATAAATAATTATGATGTTAAGAGAAGAAAAATCGATTGACTATTAGCCTTTGATTCACACACACATAATGAAAACAAATGGATGTAAAAGTCTTTAACCTTGTTGCAGTACCATTAGGTTTTAAGATTGATAACTTATACACTGATGTGAAGATACCTGCCCGCATCCATTTTTCTTGTTTATGACTAGATCACTGAACCGCCTGCATCGCTCATTTATAATACAGCAATTACCTTCATAAATCTGGGTTAAAGAGTGAATTAGGTGCACAGAACAAGACAGCGGAGCTGTGCTGGGACTCAAAGCTTTTCCTTTCTTAGAAAGCCTTTTCTCATTGGGCTGCATTCTATGAACGTCAGGAGCTCTGATTTAAGATCAGCATCTGCATAAACAGAAGGCATATTGATATTGCACTTGAATCAATGCTCACAAAATCTGCTCAGCAAATTGGCTCAACGCTTTCACAAGCAACCTAAAGAGATGAAGGCACTCGCATTTCACGAAATGTTTCCACACTAAGATGAAAAGCCTTGCCTGCACTGTCGACTCATTAGACGTGCTCTCTGAAGGCTTTAATGAGGACTCTTTACCTGAAGACAGTGACTCGAAAATCCTTGCAGTTTGCTGTGTTGTTTTTCATTATGTGTCCTCTTCTTAGATGTTAAATACATTGTATTTATTGTAGGCCTATATTGAGGACAGTATTATTGTTATTATTTTTTAATAATTATTTATATTTAAATCACTGTGCTAACTTAACGAGACCAAGACACTTTTTTATTTATAAATGTATTTTATTTATATTTAAATAATACATTCATTTATTCAATATTTTAATTTAAATAACAATAACATCAATAATAATATTTTTTATATTTATATAATATATTTAATACATAAACAATTCAAATATATGAAAATAAATAAATACATATCACTTTTTATTTATTTGCATATATTTATTATTATTATTATATTTATTATTAAGTAAAATACTTAATACATACAGCATATAATGAAAAAATATATGAAAATAAATAAATACATATCTTAGTCTCAATAAGTTAACAGTGATTGTATGCAACATTCATTCATTAAAATATTTAAAAGATATATTGAATAAAAAGGAATGAAAAAAATACTCATATCTGAGATGGAGGAATCTCATATTTTATCTTAAGTATTTATGTTCCATAATGAATAAATGTATGTGGAGAAAATACTAATGCATCAAAGCATGTGTACCAAAATCCTGTGACCTAGAAAAAGTGGTTTGAAAAACAAGTAGATTAATGCATCTGAATGAAAGCTAAATGCACTGTGAAAATGTACATGCTTCAATAATATTTAATATTTTTAATAACTGCTGTTTATCATGTGTCATTTTAGTTAAATCAACAATTTAATATCCATCCTGATGTCTTACTGTTCAATGTTTTTTTTTTTCACAGGGAAAAATGATTTTGTGAGCAATACATTTTTAAAATACTTAAAATACACTAGTTTATGTCATGAAATACAAAGGACTGATGAGAATAGTCTTAATTAGAATATCCTGAGAACATCTTGACTATTTTGCTTCTCTTATGTCATCCTGCAATCATCACCACACTTTCCCTTCCACAAATAAGGCGTCGAGAAGAGTGTACACTGATCTGTAACACCCTGCCCTGCTTTGAAATTCAGTGCAAGTTAAAGTCTTTAGTTCACTTGGGACATTCTTTTCCCAAATACATGGTTTTCCGCTTTCGTCATTTGATGTAAAATTTCCATACTGTCATACTTTAATTTGCTACTTCTCTCGCTTCCTGTCTGCCAAGATGCTATTTTAAAACAAGTCTCATCTGGCTCGAGCTCGCCACAATATTACCCAATGAACCTTCATTTTCTCTGTTGTTAAATAGAAATGAGACTGGCCTCAATCACAGGTGGGAGGCAAACCTAATTGACTTCTGTCTACCTCTCACTTGGCCTGCCACACCTGAGCTCCTTTATCTTCCGCTCTCATTCCCTCTGTAGAACACAGCCAACACAGTTACGTCTCTAACTGTCACATCCAGTCATCCCACCTGTCTGATCGCACACCGGCCCTGCTTTGGGTTTCAGGAGAATCCACCATCTCGTTTCTGATATGACATGGTTGGGGCTCTGTCATGGACTGTGAAAATAAAAAGTGGAGATGCAGTGTCTCCTAAAGGTTCTCTGGAAGCGACTGTCATTATGTCACATGAAAGGTTTGGTCTGTGTAAAAGAGGGAACATACTTGGTCGTCTTCATGGCTTCACCGACCCTGCGGTGTGTGTGTCTCAATATAAATAATTCATAAAGTTAATAGGTGTGTTTTTTTGCAAGTAATAAATATGCTCAATGGCATTACTTTTACTTAATGATTTATAATATTATACAGAGTAATTTTAAAAAAGGTTGACATATTCACCTTATTCACTGGAAATTATTACATGTCAAAGTAGTATTGTGTCATTATTCAGTCATTATTTAATTACTAAAATTACTTTTCATATACAATTAGGGTCAGTATCTGCCCGTTGAATGTTTTAAATGGATGATAAGTGGTTAGTAATTGAATGGGTGAAAGTGGGGCTTCAGATTGTGACCATTGAAAGTTTAAAATAATAAAAAAAAAATTAACTTCTCACACCAAGGTCACATTTTATTTATTATATATATATATATATATATATATATATATCTTTTTAATTCAAATTTCAATAAAAACAGCAATATTGTGAAATATCCTAACAATTTAAATGAACAGTTCTTATTATCTGTATTTAGAACGGTCTTCACAGGTTAAAATAACTGTTGTATCTTCTATTTATGAATAGAAGATACAAAAAAAACATTTATGTGAAATGGAAATATTATCTTATTAATATTAATATTATCTTTACTGTCATGTTATATCAACTCAATGCATTTATTTTGTTTTATATTTTTAATGTTTGAGTTGTGTTGCATGGTTTTCACACAGACACACATGTTGGTTTTTGTGATTTATGGGGACTCTCCATAGGCGTAATGGTTTTTATACTGGACAAACTGTATGTGGTATTGCCCTACACCTACTCTACGCCTAAACCTACCCCTTACAGGAAACTGTGCATTTTTAGATTTTCAAAAAAACACCATTTAGTAAGTCTTTTGAATTATGGGGGCACTGCAAATGTCCTCATAAAACACTTACATATTGCAATACCTATGTCATGCCCATGTCATTATACAAATTTGTGTCCTCATAAACCACATAAACCCACCCACACATACACACACTAACTAACTAAATAAAAAATAATAATAATAATAAAAATAAATAAATACATAAATAAATAAAAATGTTTCTTTACCAGCAAATCAACATATCAGATCATTAATAACCAGACACTGAAGACTGGAGTAATGACTTTAAAAATTCAGCAATACATCACAGGAATTAAGTCTTATTCTAATTCGGTCCCACTTTATATTAAGTGTCCCTAGTACTTGTGAACTTTCATAGTAATTAGATGGTATGTAGTATGTAACCACAGTGTAAGTACACACCGGTTTATCTAGTATCTACAGCTGTAAAATTTCTGTAACTTCAAACATATAACAACCCTCAGAATGGTATGTGTAAGTACAAATGTGTAACAGGACTAACAGCACTTTTTGCTAAATAAAGTGTTACACTTTATATTAAGTAGACGACTGCTATGGATTTAGCTTGAAATTACTCTGATGTTACACAGCAGCGGGCAGTAGGCTTTACAAATAAATTGTAGTTGGTGTCCAGAATGTTACACTTTATATTAAGAGGGCAGTTCCTGAGGAGTTACCATGTATATACAGTACACTGGTATTACAGAGGTGCACTAACTCCTACTTTAAATATCCCTAAACCTACCCAACTACCCCCCTTGATCACCCCCTGTTTCAGTTACTCTTATACATACTGCTTTTACAAAATGTAGCTATGTAATTCCTGTTACATGACTACTAAGTGAAGAAAAAAAAGTGTTGTTACCAATGTCCTGTTACACATTTGTCCTTACACATACCATTCTGAGGGGTGTTACATGTGTGTAGTTACAGAAATATTACAGCTGTAGATGCTATGTAGCAATGTGTACTTACACTGTGGTTACATACTAGATACACATTTACACATTATTAAGTATTAGGGACACTTAGGGACACTTAAGATAAAGTGGGACCTCTAATTCTAATAAATTTTAAACTACATATATATGTAATTTTAAATTGTCAAAATAAGATTTTTTTTACTGTATTTTTTATAAAATAAATGCAGCCTCTGTAGTCTATATAACACTAGAATGTATATCTGACTGACATAATATGGAAGTTATTCATATGTAAATGCCTTGACAAAGCATTGATCAAACTCTACTTAGATCCAAGTGGAATCTTCCAGAAGTTGCATAAAGCTAATTAGGAACAACAGTTTTTCATTCAGCTTTGTGTGGTCATTGAAACGAACTATGGGTGAAGCATGGATGCATAGTCTAATGTTTAAACTAGTAGGCCTGCATTTTTCACTTTAGTAACAGCATTTCATTTGTAGTCCAAAATATCTCAGTAGCATGCAGAGATAGGGATGTATCCTGTGCAGCAGGAGACTAAGAATTATCTGAATGATTGATGTCCCATCCAAACAAGTAATCAAACACAGGAAAACAGTGTTCTGTTTAAAGTTGCGTGTGGGGTTGAGTGCTGTCTCATTGATCACTGAACTGATGAACAATGCTTTGAGCTTTTACCTTGGCGGGTTTGTAGGAAAGCAAAGGCATTCATTTAGCAGAGAAATGTGTTTACAGCAGTCACAAGCATATAAAGCAAGCGACTGCCCTTGATCATCAGAGAGAAGGAGAGAGCAGAGGGGCGCCGGAGCCTTTGATGACCACGAGCCAAAAAGTTGGGAAGCACATCAACATTGACTCCAAAGCCTAATGGAAACTGGAATGATGCAAATGGGTCTGTAGTGTGGTGAGAAATACAGAAATGAGCACCCTTACATATTCTGTTCTTGCCAAATGTTTTTATTTAAATTAACAGCATTTGGCTAGAAGCAACTTAAACTGCATTTCAGTGTATACATTTGATCAATTCCATGACTTTAGCATTCTAAATGCCATGCTCTGTTTAAACTATGAATATACTTCAACAAACCTGAATAGTTTTTTCTTAACTGTCCAAAAAAATCTAGACTTATTTTTGGCCTGCAGATGACCATTACTATACAGGGGTGCGTTTCCCCAACAACGATGTAACGCACTGATTAACCACCATAACCACCATTTTTGCTTTCTCTGGTTCAAAGTCTAGGTTAAATACATTTTGTGCATTGTAATGGAGGTAATGCATTACAAGTAATTTGAGTTATGTATTACCTTTTCCAACTAACTAGTGAACTTCATTTCAATCATATTAATAAGTAAAAAATGACTTTTAGAGTTCTAGTTTTTGTGATTGACAAGAAAATGTGATTGATTCCTTCACTCTGTGGCTTATTCACTTCACTTTTTGTGTGAAAAAGCTTTTGTATTTCCAGTAAGCAAGCAGCTCACCAACAAATGATCCGACCAACCATCCAACCAATCATCCAACCAACCAAACAAGCAAGCAAGCAACCAATTGACCATCCAAGCAACCATGCAACCAAGTAACTAAGCAAGCAAACAACTAAGCAGGTAACCGATCATCCGACCAACCAAACAAGCGAGCAAGCAAGCAACCAAGCAACCATCCAACTTAGCAAGCAACCGAGTAATTAAGCAAGCAACTAACCAAGCAGCCAAGTACCTAAACAAGCAAGCAACCAAACATCCAACCAACCAAACAAGCAAGCAACCAAGTTCAACTATGGTCGCAAGTTCCATCGTTACAAGCACAGTTCAAAGATACTGTGTTTCCCGAAAGTTCATTCGCAATCAACTTCACATATGTATGTAGTTAAAACTACAGCTTTGGACCTATGGTTAGAAGCATAGTTTCTTGTTAGTAAGATATATGGGCTTTACAGTTTTTTTTAGTGGTTTACACACAAATTACTTGTACTTGAGACACAATGACTACAACATGTAACTGATGCACCAACCCCCTGAACCAATTCTGCTGAACTACAAGCACAATTCCTGCCTTTACACTCAAATTGCAGGTTTAAAACACACTTTTTTCATAACACTACACACAATTGGCACATTTTCTTGAAAATGAATCTTCTCAAAATCTCTTGTTTTCATGAGGAACACACTGTCATTCAAATTTGTAAATTCAGTTGCCCTACTTTGCATACTAACTCATCACATGGATAAACACTTGTCACACATAATTTAGAAATAGAGCTTTATAAAAGTTTTTTAGTTGTTTATCTCCCTCCATATTCACTGTGCTTCAATCCTATTAATCCTATTTTTTTTCTGCCTGGAGATGGAAAGTTTATGACTAAAATCTACACACACGTATACCCCTTCTCATCCCAGCTATGGAAGATGCATGTAGAGATATAGCAGTTGATGCTTTTCATGGCTGGATTCACCATGCTAGGTGATATTTCCCCTGCTGCTTGGTCAGGGCCAACATTGCTTGTGATGTGGATGAGGTGCTGTGGCCAGACCCAAACAGAAAAGAGGATGCAGCATAGCTGTTTTTTTCCCCCTAACTGTAACTGTGTTCAGTAAATACTTCTGTTTATGGTATATGTATGTGCATATTGATATATGTATGTCCACATTATGTGCAACTGTATACATTGTGAAATTGGGAAAAATACCGTAAAATATATTTGGTACTGTGTATTTGTGTGTTTTGTATAATTTTATTGTTTTAAATATTATTATATTAAATATTTTATAATGCACCTATGTAGGCCTATGTACTGTCTGAAGTAAGTGTAACACTGAACAAAACAAGGCTTCCAGTAAGTCATTATGATGAATGGAGAAGAAGTGGTCATAGTGTTTTACATTCAGCACATCAGTGTTCTACTGGTTCTTATAAATTTGAATGCAAAATACCATTTTGAGAAGAAATTACATTGTTTTGAAAGTAAAGTTTGATTTTGCAGGAGAATTGAATGGTTTTGCCCATTGTGTGTGTGTTTTTTGATTTGTGTGCAGTGTTCTGACAATATGAGGCATGCTTTCAAAAAAATGTGTGTAAACAATTGTGAAAAACTGTAATAAATACACTCTTGGGCACAAGAAGCAAACTAACATGCATTACTATCTTTATCTTCCATTTTATCTAAATATAAAATGCGTTTTAATTATGTATTTTTGCACGTTCAAAAAAATCAAATAAAGCATAATGACAGTGATCAAAAATAGTAAATTAGTCGATATCTTGGCGATCTCTAATCAGGTAAATAGCAGAAGTTATTTCTCCACCACGTGTGCGACGTCATTACTGTTACATTGGCCCTATGTTGTTGAACTAATGTAGTTCAACGGATGGAGATGCGACCGTGTTCGGGAAACAGTAGTGTGTAGCTAGTTTATTTCCAAAACAATGCATCGTACTATGGTGGTTAATCAGTGCGTTACATTGTTGTTGGGGAAACGCACCCCTGTATAGTAATGGTCATCTGCAGGCCAAAAATAAGTCTTCTTTCACTTTTTCTTCTTGCATTATAGTTATTGCAGTACTTTGGTTCCCTCTAAGAAGTGCTAATGTACTGTGAAAGACTAAATTAAGTATAGATCCTATAAATAAAACATACTACTACTACGCAATGTTAAGTGTTTTTTTTTTTACAGCAAACCATAATAAAAGAAGAGTATAAGATATAAGTATATAAGATTATATATAAGATTCCAAAACTTGCAGTTTGCGCCTTGTTTTTCTCCTTTGGAGAGGTGATCAAAATATTTCTGGTTTGAAATAGAAGAAAAACTGAAAGGTTTGTGGTGCGATTCTGTGGATATTTTGCGCTCTTGGACTCGTGACTTAAAAATAGGAATTGTGTTCCGATGTTTAATTAGTAAACAAACTGAATGAAGCTGAGCTATATTCCATTTTTCTCTTTCAAAAAAGTTGGTGTTGCACATTTCTCTAGTGCTGCACAAATCCAAATCAAAAGTTTTTTTGGGGGATTTGAACCTAAGTCTCTTGTATAGCAGACTCACATCCCCATTCAAATTCTTTGCCAATTGTTCCTGTATAAAACTGCACTGCACACCGACTGACTACTCCAATGCACATTTCTTGCGACACATGTTTGTTCAACAGTAACATGGCCCATAGTTGTGGAGTCAATACGGTGCCGCTGGGTATCAAATTTCTACAAACCATTTGTGCGTCTGTGCATCTACACCTCATCTGTCCTCATCTATTGTGGAATATAGAAGAGACAGAGATGGAGAGAGAGAGCGGGAGCGGGAGATAAACCTGCTCCAGCAAACCAAGCAGGCATGCGGCTGACAGGGCCATCCACTCTCACAGGGGCAGTAATGCCCCCATTTAAATGTATCTGCCTAAAGTCTGGGTTTCACGTGAATGCCCAGCTCTTCAGCGGACACACATGAATTGCCTGAGACAGGTTATGCAAAAGCATGACAATTCTTCAACCTTTTAGCTGTCCAAATAGCGAGGAGGGTACGGTGTGTGCTCAGGGACATCTACGACCCTTTCGGCTTTCATGCATATTTTTATTACAAGGTTTTTAAATCTCTCCACAGAGTATTATTTTAAGCGATTGTGCTTATTTTTATTTAGCCACTTTGCTGTGTGTATTAGTAATAATGTTGATAATATTAACACAATATACACATACAATTTTGTTAAAAATTGTGGGTTCAGGGGCGGGTCAAGTGTAGGTTGTTCGTACAAATTTACACGGATTGGCAACTCATAAAATACGTATGATTTAGCAAAAATCATACAAATTCATACGAGTGAGGTCATACAAATTAGCCACCTCGTAAAAAATGCACAAGTTGGCATGAGATCAAGCTATTTTATTTTTATTTATATATATTTTAAGTATACAGCGCATTTCAGTAGTTCATGCATGTTCTTGTCTTGGCATTGTAAGCAAATAAATGCTTCCTGTAATGTCAAAAACATTCTCACCATATTTTTTTTTTGTGAATTTATAACAACCACTTTTGCCAGTTTCGCAAAAAAATGAAACCTTTTGGAATAGAAACCCGCACAACCAAGTGTAAGAACGCAGTTGTGGAGTGTGATTCTGACAGAAAATCCAATACCTATTTGTCAGCGTCAGCTCTAAAACTGTCCAAATCAATGAATGGTCGAGCCATAAGCTGCCCGACTGTAGTTTTTATATAATATTGTGCGTGGATTGAAAGATGACAGAGGTTAACTCATTTAAAAGCAATGTACTATTTGTCTTTACGCTCACTCACACACACCGACGTCCTCTTTAAAGGTCAATGTTAACATGTGAGATTCATTTCAGTGAAGGTGATAAATAGACCTTTGTTTTACTGTCAAGAAACGTAGCATTTGAAACTCACTTGGTAGTATATTTTTATCAAAATAGCTATTATCAGTCCATCATTCACAGATGTGATGCTAGTAACCTTGAGAAGGCCAACCAATAGCAGCATTTGGCAGAAAACGAGCAGAGCCGACTGACACAAAGACGAGCAAGTGTGCATGGATCAATGCATCATGGAGGAAAATATATTATATGATTATATGTTCATTAATTTTGAGTTAACCACATTAAACCTGAATGATAATTAAATTTGTGGTTTTAGTTGTGTGTGTGTGTGTGTGTGTGTGTTATTTCTGTTATTTGATGCTAAAGGTTGTTTTTTTTTATTCCAAGTAATGACATTTCTTATGGTTGTAACCTAAATATTTATCTTAAACAAAAACAAACAAAAAAAACTATTTCTAACAGAGACGGTTAGATATTTTTGTTATCTACCTTTATTTTATCAAGTCTAATCTACTAACTTGGCCTTAAATATGAAATGTGATCTCTTTATTTTTCTGATATCCCTCTACCTTTTTAAACTCCTGGTTCAATTCATGAAAGCAATAAATGCTGAAATGAAAGCTTTCTGGTATATGGGGAAGTATATATATATATATATATATATATAAAAAAATGCATGAAAACAGGCTTCATCACAGCGAGGAATACTTAAACCCGGCTCTACAGGGTCGTTTCTTTCTTCTGAGCTTGTGTAAGGACACAAAATTCTGGGTTTTTGGGAGGAGTTCAAGTTTTCAGTCAACCAGATATGTAGTTTCCAATTACGAGAGAGTTAGAAAACTTTTTCCTTCTGCTGCCTTTGGTCATATGCCATATTGAGAAAGATGAGACTGATTTATATTTATATTATATTATAATTCAACTTCAATTTGCCCTTGGCTTATGGGGTATATTCACGGACTAAGGCTGTGTTCCTGTAAAATAGATGTTTTTATGTGTTTTATAGACAACTTATTGGCCTGAAAACAGCTTGTTCTGTTCAGTTTTCTTTTGCTTTGTCTCTGCAGAGATGTTCAAAGGTAAACTCTGAATCCTGGCGTCTGTGTATCCTCCCAAGCTGCTGTTGCTCCACATCCTAAAACAGTGACAGGTTTGCTCAACCATCCACAGCCATATGGAAGGTGAATCATTGGCTGCCTGTGCAGTCATGGGTTTCCATTATGAAGACGAATCAGATCTGTGCACCAGCAGTCAAGCGTGGAACTGTCTGCTATTGTCTGAAGATTTAACAGGTAAGTTATGCAAATATGACTGGAGGCTTCCCCTATTCCTTGCTTGGATGTAAGCTACCGCTAAAATGATTCCCTTTAGTTAAGTGAAGTTTGTTGCAGGGCCTCCAAAAGCATCTGGTTGCTTAAAGGGTTACTCCACCTCAAAATGTAAAACAAAAAAAATAAAAAAATAAATAAAAATTATATCACCATGTCATTTCAAACCTTTAAAATCTAATTTTGTCTTCGGAGCACAATGTGAGAAAGTCATTTAGGCAGTGAAAGGTTCTTTACAGGTTACAGCGAAGTGTTCTCAAAATGTATAAAGGCAAAAAATAAGTCAAAGCCTGAAAGAAAGTGTGAAGAATCACAGAAAGGACTTCACATGCACCCACAAGGGAATATGTGTGTCAAATCCTAAAGCTTTTCATGCCTGTTTCTTGTCTTAGCATGCAAAGGTGTGGCCAGGCATATGATCCGATTTGGTTCTTTGGCTGAAATGTCCAGGAATGCTTGCCAAATCTAATTGTGAAGGACTGTTTTGCCCCTTCTACACAATTTGGACCTTTTCCCCACTCGAGAAATGTATCTTTAGCACCATGTAACATATAAGATGTGAGGTGTTTGCCACATTTCCGATACTGCCAAAGTCTGATATAATTCAAACCTTGGGATGAGAGTAAATACTGTATAAATCTCATCTTTCACAGAGGCCGCGCTGCAATCAGCCATAAAACATATAAATACAGAATCGCTTGGGAAAATTGTACAGTGCTGTGCTGTACACCAGTACAGTGAATATACTCAGCATAAAACTATAACCTTGAGCCAGAAAATGGAGGGCTGGAAGAACACGTTTAATTATTATTATTTTTTTTTCAAAAAAAGACACAAACACAGAATATTAAATATTTAATTTTTTCCCAATGCAATTTTTTTAAGTAATTTGTTTTAAATGTCAAAATATGAAAAGTCTTGATTTGGTTTTGGGGGCCTAAAAGTCTATTTTAATCACTATTTTGCATTACAGTATATTGCGTCAACCTCTTTTCACAAATGGAGCCGACTTTTTCACCTTGGTTCCAAAACCCCTTTATTTGCCCTTCCTAAAGGCTGCAATACACTACACAATTTTTGCCCTTCGATTTAAAGTGTAGAGAAGTTGACACCAGTTCCTGAAAGTCAGAGGCAGTCTGCTGATTTGAGTTGACAGATTTCATAGAAAATCACATGGACTGCAATGCACTAAATTAGCCACCAGTCACAATCTACTGGGCCAGCTGACCAATAAGCGCACTTTTCCTATTTGCATTGAAACAGGATTTAAACAGGGCATTTGCGACAGACTGGGAAGAAAGTTGCAATAATGTAAAATGTGAAAAATCAAGCATGGACACCTATTCTTGTACACCCCCAAAACCAAATCAAGACTTCATAAAAGGGCTTAATTGGAGCCCTTTAAGATTTCTGAGGCCCCCAGCCCTATGGCTGAGAACCTCTACCTTAGTCTAATAATGAATTCCTGAGACTGAAGGTGTATGTGTATAATTTAAGTTGAATGGGTTGAATTATGTGTTCAGTAATGTCTTGCCATTAGTCTGACATTTCAAAAAGACCACCCGTTTTGCATGCTGCATAATCATACAGTATACTGTGTTGGAAAATAATGCACTTTCTGCTCTGAAGCACATTACCAGCAATCTAGCTCTTTATTTCCAGTGTGGCCTATGAGTGGGCGATATTAGTCAGGCCTGGGTTGTGCGGACTGTCTAAATTGAGTAACATCAGTTTAGCAACAGAAAATAGGTTTGTAACCTGGACAAACATGTGTTTTTTTTAGTTGATTTATTTTAGTTTGCCATTTCTAAAAGACACAAAACAAGTCCTGTATTGTAAGGTTGGAGTTGTTTTGTTTTTTAAATTCAGTAGTACTTTAACGAAAAAATGAAAAGGAAACATCCAATAATAGGAAATTGTGCTTTTACAACAACACAATCTCAAGGGTCTCAAAAATTAAAGCATGGTCACTAATAAAAATACACAGGTACCCCTTGACATTACTGCATAGACAAACTATGATTGCTATTTTCTTTTAACGAGAAAGCTTTTTTTTATTATGCATTAAACTTTTCTTTACCTAATGTACAACAATATAAATAACATAGCTGGTACAAAGAGTATAGTGTTTATAAAAAAAAAAAACTGCGTGTTCTGTGTTTGTTTATCTGTCCATGTGCTCTATGTTTATTTACCTGCAGCTTCCTCGTGTCTGCTCCTCGTTTGTAACCCCACCCTCTCATCAGTTTCACTCCTTTCCAGCTGTGTTTTGTCCAGGTGTTTTTAATAAGTCTTTGTATAAATTCCATGCCCCATGTCTTGTTCACATGTCAGTCGTTGATTTAATGTTATGTTGTCCGTTGTGCTGCTCGTTCAGCTTCATTCATGCCTTTGTTAAATAAATGTTCTTTGATTATATTTCTGCTCCGAGTCGTCTCTACACTGAAGAGTAATCGCCGCCATTTCATGACAATAGCTCTGTGTGAGACTGGACCCAAAACTGATCATCATCACCATTTATTTATGGGTGGAATTAGGTACTTTACAATTGAACAATGTTGGAAGTAATGGAGACATTGATGACCATGATTTTAACAGTAAAAAACTGAAAATACTACGGTAAATTCTGCTAATTGGTTAATAGTAAATTCCTGTAAAATTGACAGGGAAAAAACATAAATTGACATTCCCAGAATTCCCTGCATCGTATTTTTAAAATGTACATTCTGAAAATTATGCTGGTGAGAACAATGTAATTTTGCAAAATGAAAACCAATGCGTTTTTTGTGCACACAAAATGGTACAGATGCCTCAAATTAGATTATAAAGCACACTTTTACATTTTAACATTTTAATTCAAAATACCAACAAATAAACTGGAAACAAATGCATAAAACATCCGTCTGTAAGGCACAGTGAGTTTAGCGTGTACACACACACACTAGCAGTTAGTAGTTTTTTGGGATGTGGCTGGCTCATCCCCAAAGTGTCTAGAATCCCAGCACTACTCAAACACCATCAGAAAGAGATCTAAACAAAGCCTTGACCCGACAACTGAAAAACACACTGCCCCATCTCTCTCTTGCTTTCTCTCTATCTCTCTGGAGTAAAGGATCTGCAATAAGATGGAGCTCTCATCTGAAGAGATCAGCACAGCATCAACGACCGTCGGAGTCCTGCTTTAAATTCACTGGCAGCTGAGGTCCTACAATGTAAGTAATAAGACTGGTTATGTTCATTTTTCTGGTATCCTCTCCGTACATTTCGTTAAGGTATTACACAGAGAAACACATGACGGAGGAAATGCTTTTCAAATGATTTCCTCTATTTTTAACCACATTGTAGCATAAATGAATTATTTCCCTTCAGCATGGCTATATCTACAGGAGCCGGTAAAAAACAGGAGATTGCTCTCACTGATAAATTACAAAACGAGCTGCTGATTTGGGCTTTTGTTGCATATTCTGCACTTGGTTTACTGAATGAGTGGCAGATGAAACGTGGATTGCGAACCCACAATTCACTCCACAGATGCACGGGTTTAGATGCACAGATAGAAAGAAGCATAAAATCTGTTCCAAAAGAGAAAGAGAGTAAGCCAACCAGTGTGACAGGGAGGAAAGAAGAAGCAATCACTATACAAAATGAAAAATAAATAAATAAAAGTGACACTCATAAATACCAAAACAAATGTGAAATGATTTCCTTTATAGTCAGTGAGCTCGGGCCAACCAGCCGATGTGGTGCACCACAAGAAGTACTACGCTGAACAGCCTCACCTATCTTATTTTACACTCAAGATGAAGGCAAAAAAGAGAAAAATCATCCACGAGTAGCTGACAGCATAGATCCTCTGTGTACTATAACAAAGACTTGTCTATTTTGGGTGCCACAATCATTAATCTATCTGAAGATTTCCCTTGGGCATTAATGTGTTTTAAAACAGGCAAATAAGTGAAAATAAAGACTTAATAACTTCTGTCATTGTTTATATGCACTCATGTTGTACCAAGCCCATATTCTGGTGTTTTTTTCCATAAAGTACAAAAATAATAATCTTTATTGCGTAATTTTCATACAAGTTTACAGTGGGCACACTTTTTTTACTGCACACAGGAAATGCATCATTAAAACATAAAATAAGACACTAAGATTTAAAGGTAACGCTATATTTTAAGGCTCCAAAATAATGCATTAGTTAAGCATTAATTAATTGTTAATTTATTCACAATTAATCATTAGTTGAGCAAAAACACACTAGTAATTAATGATTAACCTAACATTTTAAGGGCCTGAATTATGCATTAGTTAAGCATAAATAAACTAGTAATTTATGATTAACTTGTTCACAATTATGCATCAGTTAAGCATGAACACAAATATAACTAATGATTATCTGAACATTTATTAAGGGCATATTAGCCATTATTTACAATTCATTAGTCATTTTAAAAAGAAACATATAGTCTATAAACTTGAATATTACTCAAAAGGTGCCATAATTAATATGGATTTAAGTTTCACTTTAAAATAGGAGGTCAAATTCCATTTATTATCACTATATTAATTGAGTTTAGCCTTAATTATTAGCTTATCCTAATCAATAAACTTGAATATCACTCAATGATAGTGTCATAATGTAGACGGGGGTCAAATAGTCTTTATTACAATATTTTAGCTATAAATATGCAAACCAGCAGTAATTAAACATAATAACAAAAACAACCAAAAAATGAAATTGTATGAAATATATATTATATTAGTTAATATATAAATATATTAGTTAATTATTAATTACTAGCTTATTTTTGTTTATAGCATAAATGTATGTCTTTAAAATGACTAATAACGCATTAGTTATACACGTGTTCATGCTTAACTGATGCATAATTGTTAATCATAGATTGCTAGTTTATTTGTGCTTAACTAATGCCTAATTCGGGCCCTTAAAATGTTAAGCTAATAATTAATTACTAGTGTGTTTTTGCTCAACTAATGTTTAATTGTGAACAAATTAATCATTAATTAATGCTTAACTAATGCATTATTCTGGCCCCCTATTCAGAAGTGTTACCGATTCGTACGAGCTCGCATGTGTTTTTTTTGGTTAGCACAGGAAATCGTGTCTTCTTGTAAAGTCGGGGCTCATATGGTGTGTGAGAAATTACGAGGCAAGCAAAGTACCTTACAAGTACTTCCTGACCTCACTATAATTTTTAAACATGACAAAAAACTTTGGGAGCTATCGGATTGAAATTGTGATGTGTGTGCTGTTGAGCGAGCCGATTTGTTGAGCAAACTGGAAATTACAAATCAGAAGCTGAAAAAGAAAACTGCAGAAGAAGAAAGATGAACATGGCAGCGCCACTGAGAATTTGGACTGTCGAGAAAGGGGACAAACTCGCTGAACTCTGGCAAGAACAACGAGCGCTGTATGATAAATTGAGCAGCATTTATCATGACAAGGTCGTCTGAGATGACATTTTACAGCGGATCGCTCTCGATATGCATAATACTATGTTAAAACATACATTACAATACTGTACAGTGCTGTAGCATCTCTTCCTCAAGAGTCCATGTTTTTGGCGTGCAACTTTGTGAATGTGATTGCCTCAGAAATCAGCAGGTTTTAAAATCGTGCCGTGAACAACTGCGTTCGTAAACAAAGTCACTCATGACGTGTGTGTGGCCATACGGTCTTCCGACTGTCCAAATTCACACCGTGTACTGCCGCCATTACTGACAATGCTCACATTTAAGAATGCAGACTCATTCCATAATCATTTCCATAATGACCAGCGCAGAGCAAATTACTGCCTGCTTTAAGACAAGCTTTTTGGTGCAAATACTAGTAAATGGTGCAATTGTTAGTAAGATGTGTTGCATGATTGATTTTAATACTCTCCTCCCAAAAATTTTGCATCTAAAAGGGAAACTCCTACAAACGCATATTCAATAAGGTTAGCTGCAAATATCACTTTTTTGTGTCCAAGCCTTTTCAGCAGTAATTAATCACTCCACATTTTAGGAAATCATGACAATACTATTTTAAAGGGGTCATATGATGCAATTTAAAATTCCCCTTTCTCTTTGGAGTGACTGTTAGTGTCATTTTAGTGAAGTTTTAAAACCACAGAGATATTTTGGATACAAGTTATGACTTGTCCACACCCCCTAAAATGACTCATTTAAACATGCTCCCACTTTTCTACATCACAGGGTGGTTTATTTTTAAACACCACCCAAATGTCATTCTATTATTCTCACTGTAGTGTTGCTGCAGGTGCCATATTGATTAGATGCTGTGTGTCGTGAAAGTGAAACTACTTTCTTTGTGTTTCCAAAAGAAGACATAACTAAAAATCAGTGGCCAAGTTGAATTCACAACACTGTTCCAGAACAGTTCAACCCAAATATTAGTGTGTTCAGCACATTTACAAAAAACCTGGAGAGTAGCCTATGCTGGCTGTACACAGAGACTATAAAGTGGAGCAATTATACCTCTGATAGGACAGTCTGGTACTTCTGACTCACAACCTTTAAGTAAGTTAAGTAAGTAAGTAAGTTTCTTATTAAAAGAACCTGATACTTACTATTCAAATGCGAGTTTTGAGCAGTGAAGGGTAACGTTAGTGCTTGTTGTTTGTCATTTCTCCAATCACAAATGCAATGGTGTTATGTTTATGAGGCACAATGCAACATAATGTTTAACGTGATCATAGTAAACAATTATGTCTCCATTGGATGCAACAAATGCCTAGTTTGTAATGTGTTTTATTGTTTTGGTGTCATAGTGCTGGGACACAGCATCATGGTACATTTCCATCAGATGCGTGCGGTATTCAGCCAATCACAACGTACTGGATAGCTAGCCAATCACAGCACAACTCACTTTTTTGAACGATGAGCTGAACGATGAGCGATTTGTATAAATCGCCACATTTCAGAAGGCGGAGCTTAGAGGAGAAACAATTTTTTTTCTCCACCCTAAACTGCATGAACACATTGCATTACACCCAGTGTTGGGCACGCTACTTAGAAAATGTAGTGAGCTAAGCTATCAGTTACTCTACATTGAATTAAGCTTAACTACACTAAAGTTACTACCCTGAGAAATGTAGCAAGCTAAGCTACAGCAACATGGTAAAAGTAGTTTAACTACATCTAAGCTATTTTTTTTAATTGAACCAATTTTAAATCAATGCTACCTTAGTAGACAACATTACAACATTAGTAGAATAATAAACTACTCAAAACAAAAAAACAGACCGTTGTCTTAGTCAGCATCATTAACTTCTCGAGGTACGACCACAGCGACTCCCCCTCAGGGTTAATTCCTCTCCGTCTTCTGCCATCTTTCCAAAAAGTGTTTGCCCAAGCATGTCACGCGTCCGGTGCAGAAGGTGGCGCTTACACCAAAAAGCTCATTGACATATGCAGTTAGAAGTCACTGATATTAATGCAGCTGTATTGGCCCATGTATTGTGGTGGCGTCATATACTGATCTAGGATCAGTGATCTGTAGCATTTGTATTTCCGATTTGTGCTTAGAAATGCTTGGGAAAATGTAACGCAAAATGTGAAATGTAACGGGTTTGAGCTCCCGAACAGCCCCGACGGACCCACCCGGAGGTTGTGCAGCTACCAGCGGAGACCTCAGAGATGGGGGAGTACTCTGTGGTCGCGTCGGGACTGAAGAGAGGCCAGGAAACGGGCTCGGGAGGATCAGGCCACGGAAATTCATCGTCCTCGACAGTCTCAAACTGACCTGGTCAAAGAGAGTCATTGTCGGGTTCTGGAGCCTCAGGCCACAGCAAAATACAGTCTATAGAGAACTCAGGGGTGTAATCAGGTTTGGGGTTTTTGAGCCAAGACGGAGCAGAGTCATGGGTAGGTTCAGGCGAGCAGTGTGCGGCCCATACACTCATAATGGCAACTGCCATAACAGGAAGTGCAGCAGACATGGGAACAGTATCTACAATGGCCTGTGCCGGAACCCTGATAAAATCCACAGTTCTCACAGTCATTAATAAGACTGATTAATAAGTAAACTGGACACTAATCTTCTTGGCCTGGGGGGGACCTTGTTGTCCTCATACGTAGCACACATAACGCCAGGGGACACAGGGGTGATGTCCATGGTGGCTGAAGACTGTAACTGAACCTCCACTTTGGATGAGGGCTGGTGCTGTGGCACAGGATCGGCGGCCAACTTGTGTGTGTGTTCGGGAGCGGCCATTTTGTGAATGGTGGTCTCGCAGTGTGAAGTCTCACGATCGGCGGCCATCTTGTCCATTGTTTCGCTGAAATAGCGAACGCAAAGAGGATGCGGAAACCGGGTTGTAATCCTGCCTGCGCGGTAAACTGTTGCTGAATTCTTGTTGAAGGCTCGTCATTCTGTAACGAATGAGACTCGGAGCATGCGAATCCAAATGCAAACAGTTTATTGAGACACAGAGCAAATACACAGGCGAGGTCGACAACAGCAAACGAGGGCATTGGAGACAGAGGCAAGAGAATAGTCCTGAATGGGTAGCGTGGGTCGGCATATTTGGGTAGCGGATTTTAACATCCAGCTCAGAGTTGGTGTTATACGGCTTGTTCACTGAATCGCAGACGACTCAGTGATCCATTGTAAAACAGTGATTCTGTTCAATTTCCCTATAGAATCTTAAATGATTCCGATTTGTTTCATTCTTTATATTTGAGCTAATTTTAAATCTTACACAACTTTAAAAAAAACTGCATGGATTCATTGACATTTTTGTGTTTCACAGAGAAAACATGCGTGCAGTTTGGGGATGGCATGGCAAGTAATTTGAGTAATTTCCATCTTTGGTAACACTTTATAATAACTACACACTATGAGTCATTATTTAAGCAGTTGACATCTAGTAAATGTTTTATAACTACCTGAATTAATCATGAGTTACAGTAGAAATATGTGTTAATAAAGACTGTTACTATATGTCTGAATAATGAGATGTATAAATGTGCATTCAAATAGTTTATTAATATTTTACTAACCCTTTATAAACGATCTCATTAACCACTGAAAACTACTAACTTACTGGCTTGTAAATAATGTAATTCATAATTTAGAAACTATAAACTGATCCTTAATAAAGCATGAAAATACAATTATTAAGTATATTATATGGATGCTTATAAACCAAGAAAGTATTTATTGCTGTGTTTATAAACTGCTTATTAATGTTTATTTAATGTAGAAACAATGACTTATAAATTATTAATTAAATATTTACTAATGCTTAACTAATGACTCATAGTGTGCAGTTATTATAAAGTGTTGATTTGTCCAACATACAACATACTGACTATCAGAAACTTTACAAGCACATGTCAACATATTTGTGTAACCCTAAACCTACCCTAACTACAGTCTACTCTGAGAGTTAGTAGACATGTGGTTGCAAATTAATGAGAATTAGTTGAGGTGTAGTTGCAAAGATACAAATAGTTGTATAAAGAATGTATAAAGTGGACTATCAAAATAAAGTGTAACAAAATAATGTCATGCCCACTTCTAAATTCCACAACATAACCAGATCAAATCAATATTCCCTTCATCATTATATTCATGAGAGGGTTTCTGAATATACTGCGTAATGTCATTGTCAGTTAGCATCTACAGCTTATATTCTATATTGTGGCCAGAACATTAATCTTTTGGGATATTAAACTTAAAAAAAAATAAAAAATGCTGTCACAGGACAATAGTCATCTTTCGAATATATTGCATCTGTTATGGCTTTATATATCACTGATTATGTACCATGGATATTGTCAGCTAGGGATTTATTCAATAATACTCTCCTGACCAATAACAGCAGAAAATTAATGCTATCTGTTTTTGGGTAATCCTGTTTGTGCATACAGTGATTTACCAGAGTCAACAAGGCTGTGAAGACATATGAGAAAAGACATGCACAACATAATTTTCCTTTATTGGTGTTTCAAAAATGATGGCAGCTTCTCCAGTAGATGTGAGGCATGAAGCAACTGCAAAATGCAATGAGATTCAGAGAAATCGCTCTCAAGAGACATTGACCCTCCATTCCACACACACACACACACACACACACACTTGTTTGTAATGGGCCCCTGCAGTGATCCATGGCATCGAATAATTGTGAGCTCACTGGACCATCGCTAACAGATGCTAGTGGAACCGCACCATTAGCTAATACATGTGGACTGTGAACCCACTCATCAATGGCATGAAAAGTCAAACTGTCATTCTTAAACCAAATCCATCTGCTATCCAATCTAATACTTATTAAACACAAATAATGGCATGAAGCTCCTCTGCTCGAGTTGGTCTTCACTAACCTTGATAGCACGGTCAGAAGTGAGATGGTGAGGAATGGGTACTCGTTTTTTCCTACCTACCCTGTTCACCTGAAACAGTTCTGCTGTTGGAGCAGACACCTGGCTGAGAGGTCAAAACTCTTTCAGGCCTGGCCCGTGTTTCCACTGACTTGACAGCTGAATGGTGATGTAACTGACTACCAGATATGACGGAACAACCACCTTTCTTTGAATCAGTGACACCCCATCCTTTTGATCGCCACCCTGCAGCTGGTCTCCTGACAGGAGCAGAAAAGAGAGCGGAGAGTACAGTAACAAACTGAACTCATGAGGTTTGACAAGGCACATCTGAAGTTAAAGGAACTCTTTTTTGTTCTTTTCCAAGAACCAAGCTATTAAAGCTTTAAATTGACAGAAAAAATATTGCAAAAAGCAATCTGCATGACTTATGTTCAATACTCCAGGTTTAAAGCAGAATTTCACATACATGTATATACACTGTTGCTGTGGGTTGTTTTTTGTTTGCATGTTAAAACTTTTTTGTGATGGTGTCCCAACAGACATTCTACTGACTGTAGGTAACTTTGCAAGTACAGCATATGTCAACTTATTCTAAGCCTGACCTCTACACTAGTCTATTAATAATCTACTAACACTCTGCTGAGACTTAGTAGATATGTAGGTTCAGTGTTATTTATTGTCAACAGAATTTGTCAAAAGAGTAACAGAATTTGTTAAAGTGAAACTTACTTAAGGTCTGTTCACACCGGGATGAATATCATGTGCAAATATTGCCAACGTTTAACGCCTTGTGACCAAACAAAGGGTGCCAATGTGAGTGTACACACCAAAGAGTGACGTTTCAAAGCATCACTTAAAAAAAAAAAAGTTTTTACTCGTTTTTTTGGTTTGACGTGCCACGTTAAAAACTGGCTGACCAATGAGATTGCCACCTTTGTTCACATGCCTGGAGCTGCTGAAGCTACAGTACATGACTTGTTGGCACTCAAGCACAAACCAATCTTACCGAACACATGAACACAAGTAGATGAAGAAGATACACCTTGACAAGATGAATGTAGAGCTGCTGGTCTAGTTGTTTCTTAATCAGCGGAGTCGCTGCTGGAGTTAACAAAGAAGCGTTTTCACTAGTGCTTCTTCGGGCTTCCGTCTTTTTCTGTGTTTTGTGCAGCGCTTCCTTGTGTACCCGGATAATTCTGGTTTTCTTTAAGCGCCTTATTCTTTATGCGCAGATGGATCACCAGGACGGTCAAATCACAGAGGTGAGACACACCATGCAGGAGGTGGTAGCACACCCACACAGCCTGTAGCTCCAAGATCACCTGACCGAACCTCGTTTACCACTGGAGATTTTCTTAACTAAAATGTTCCATGTTCTTCTTGCTGCAGCTGCAGACATTCGTTGCAGAGGAAGCGAAGGTGGCATTCTGCTTTATGGGGCACAGCAGTGTGGGAGAACCCTCATCAAGCACTCTCCTCCCGGTAAGATTGCAGTGGGCCAGTCAAGGACTGGAGTGTCACGCCCTTTTGGATTCCGGGGCGGAAGGAAGCTTTTTAGACTTTTCATTTGCTGTGAAGTGCCAAATTCCTGTGAATCCTCTTAAGCATCCTCTGACCGTAAGAGCTCTCAGTGGACAATCATTACCCAGTGTCACTCACGTCATGCCCACTCTGACTCTCATAACCTCTGGTAATCACAAAGAACGAATTTCGTTCTATCTGACTGAATCTCCCTTAGTGCCCATGGTACTGGGCCATCCCTGGCTTGTTAAGCACGAACCGACGGTGAACTGGGGTCAGAGTATTGTCACGGCGTGGAGTGAGGAATGTTATGCTTCATGTCTTGTATCTGCTTGTGCTCCTGTCTCTTGTGTTTCATTGTAGATTGAGGTGGTGAACCTTGAGCTGCTGTCAAACGTGTTCATGAAGTCCAGGGCTGCTTCTCTTCCTCCTCATCGTCCCTATGACTGTGCTACAGATTTAGTTCCAGGTGCTTCTCCCCCTAAAGGCAGGTTGTATCATTCGACCTTCCTCTTCTCCAGCTGGGGCGGGATTTTTTTTTTGTCAAAAAGAAGGATGGCTCGTTGCGACCGTGTATTGATTATCGAGAGTTGAACAACATCACAGTAAAAAATAATTATCCTTTGCCGTTGATGACCTCAGCTTTGAACGGTCCGTCTTTACCAAATTGGGTTTAAGGAATGCTTATCATTTGGTCCACATAAGGAAGGGAGATGAGTGGAAGACTGCTTTTAATACCCCTAGAGGGCACTTTGAATATCTTGTGATAGGCTGCTAGAGAATGGGTTTTTTGTCAAGGTTGATGTCATGATACACAGAGCAGTCGGTTGCATCGTTGAAATCAGAGATGCACTTTATTAAAGCATGCACTGATAGACAAACTCTCTGCCTTCTGTGTTAACTTACAGCAGCTGGGCCCGCCCCCATTGCTCCACAACCCTGGACCCAGACGCAGAACAGCCAATAACAATACCTGTTCACATATCACCACATCTCCTCTCTTTAAAGTGACGATGCCTTCCCTATAGTTACCACATAACAAGTTCTCTATTAGCAACATGGAACAAAGCAAATTACTTTTCAACCAGGTAACTGATATCAATATCAACTTTAGATATCAACAGATATCAATAACTATATCCTCTGCGTACAATCGTTAATCACTTAACCATAACCTGTCAACATGTTGTCAACATTATGTCATGTTAACATTAGCAAGTTCACTTTTTTTTCATTGACAAACTTAAAGCATACTGTAGAAATGAACATGTAAAAAAAATCCTTTACATCTATATAGATGTTATTAACAACTACCCCAAAACATAATCCTTAAATTTTATAGGCTGGTTTACTTCTCTACCAGCAAGGGTTCTTTTGTGGGAGGATGTATAAGTGTGTGGTGTACAGGAAGCTGGGGTAACAAACCCATTCATAGAGTCTGTAGGTAAATCAGTCTCAAGTGAGGGTCCGTCAGTTGCTTCACTGTTCTCAGTTACAGCCTGTCCATATGGTGTCTCAGGTTTTTCGGGAGTTTCAAGAATTTCAGGAACGCTCTGAATGTGTCTCCGGTTGTGGCGAGATTGAGCCTCCCTTTGTTTGAAAATATATGATCTGGGTTCAGGAGCTTTTCCGAGGACTGTTGCTGATGTTTTCCATGCTTTTTCTCCATCCACCTTAACTTTCACACTTTGTCCGAGACGTAGGTCAGGTAGACTGCCGAGTATCGTCCGTTGCAGAAGAACTGATAAGACTGTTTGGTTTGCTGGTCTTTACGTCTGACTTGTTCATAGTCAATTGGACTGGGTAACAGGTTCTTTGGTAATATCGGGACTGTCAATCTGATCTGACGTCCGATCATCAGTTGAGCCGGGCTCAGTCCTGTGGCATTGATAGGCATAGCATGATAACTGTGGATCTGGCTGTCTCAACACCCTTTTAGCAATGGCAACACTCCTCTCAGCCGCACCATTAGCCTGCGGGTAATGAGGGCTGGAGGTAGTGTGCGTGAAATTGTCGTTTTGAACTCCACAAACTCAGCAGACTTAAACTGAGTAGCATTCTCGGTTACAATTTCGAATGGGATCCCCCAACGAAAAAACATAGTTTTAAGATGCGTAATCACCTGCTGGCTTGTAATAGTTTGCAGAGGTGCGATCTCAATATCACGAGAATAATAGTCTACGACTATTAGGTATTTCTTACCATCTAGTTCACAAATGTCCGCAGCGATCTTTTGCCACGGCCCATCAGGAAGGGATGTAACCAGCAGGGGCTCTCTTTTTTGTGTCGACTTATTGACTTGACAGAACTGACAAGTCTCTACTGTTTTTGTGATGTCCTTGCCTATTCTAGGCCACCATACAGACATATTAGCTCTCTCCCTGCAACATCTTCGTGAGGCCCAGATGACCTGTGTGAAGCTGCCGTAACACCTCCATTCTCTGTGAACCAGGAATCACAATTCTATCCTCATACAGCAAAAGTCCGTCAATTTCAGAAAGGTCAGCTCAATCAGCATAAAACCCGTGCAGCGCATTTGTCAATTGAGATATCTGACTGGGCCATCCTTGGCGGATGTACTTGGAAACCAACTGGAGATCTGAATCTTGTAGCGTGGCTTTCCTTGTGGCATTTAACCTGTCTCCACTCACAGGCTTAGTGGACGGTACAGCCTGTACAAACACTGTCATGTCACGCTCTGTGTCAGACTTGCCATAATGCGTCAGAGGATTTCTGGAAAGAGTGTCTGCCACCACGAGCTGTTTGCCCGGTACGTGCACTGCTTTGACATTAAATCTCATCAAGCGCATCAGTAACCGTTGGCATATTAAGGGAGCTTTGTCAACATCATATGTGTTAATCAAGGGCACAAGTGGCTTATGGTCAGTCTGGAATTCAAATTTGTCCATACCCTGCAAGTACCGTGAGAACCACTCATATGCCCACACACCGGCTAGGCAATCTTTCTCGATTTGTGAGTAATGGCTTTCAGTCTCAGTTAAATTCCTTGAGCAGAAAACAATCGGATGTAGTCCATCTTCCTGCTGCTGAAACAGGGTAGCGCCTAGACCATAACTGCTTGCGTCCGCGCTGACTACTGTGGTCTTGGTTGCATCATGGAACGCCTGGTGCTGAAGTCAACATGCTCTTCACCCTGTTAAATGCCTGCATCTGTGCCTCACTCCAGGTCCACTCAGTGTCACCCTTCAGCAGCTCAGTCACTGGATTAAGAACTGACGAAAGACCTGGAAGGAATTTGCCCAGGTAATTTATTATCCCTAAGACCTGTCCCAGTTCAGTCAGATTAGTAGGGCTGGGGAGCTCCGTTATAGCTCTCACTTCGTTAGTGTCAGGCCGGATCCCATCCTTTCCAATAATGTGTCCAAAGAATTGAATCTCAGATTTTCCAAAGTGACACTTCTCTTTATTCAACTTAAGACCAGATTCTCTGATGGAATTTAGGACTGCCTTGAGGTTGCGATCATGCTCCTCCTTATCTCTACCGAACACCTTTGAGGAGGGTGCTCATTTCTCGCTGAAATATCTCCGGAGCTGAGGTTATTCCAAAGGCAAGCCTCCGGAAACAGAAGCAGCTAACCGGGGTTATAAAAGTGGTGAGTTTTCTGCACCTTGAATCCAATGCTATCTGCCAAAATCCACTAGATGAGTCTAATGTGGAGAATATGCATGCACCAGACAGTTGTGATAAGATGTCCTCAAGTGTAGGCAGAATGAATCTTTCACGCTTTACTGCTTCGTTCAGTTTCTTAGGGTCAACACAAATTTTAATCTTGCCGTTTTTTTTCATCACAGGCACCATTAGAGCACACTAGTCTGTGGTTTCCGTGACTTCTTCAATGATTCCTGACTTTAGCATTCGCTGCAGCTCCTCTTCCACTTTTGGCAGCATTGGAAAAGGGACTCGATGAGGGGAAGAAAGACTGTATGGTATAGCATCCTCTCTGAGCTCAATTTTGATCGGCTCACAATCTAACAGTCCAACATTCTAACATTCTGCTAACCAGTTTCATTTCACAGGCAGTTTTTGCCTCCTGTATATGTCGTTGGTCAAAAAGTGTGGCTTTCTACCTCTAATATTCCTCTCCGATACGTGTGTAATAAACTTGCTCCCAAATTTATTGGCCCTTTCACTGTCACCAAAATTCTTAGTCCGTTGGCAGTCCGCCTCAAACTTCCTCCTGTGTACAGGACAATTCATCTGGTGTTTCATGTATTTAAAATTAAACACGTATTTCATTCTCGTATTAACCCGTATGCCCCGGTTCCCCCACCACCGCGTCTCGTAGACGGGGAGATCACTTATTCGGTTAAGCACATATATCTCCCGGTAATCCTGTATAATTCATAATGCGATAAGCACTTATGCTTTCAAGTTTACGTGTAACTGCATGTTTATCGACTGCATATCACAGTGGAATTCACATGAACCACACCCAAGATCATCTTTTTTAAGCAGACTCAGGTAGGGAAAACAGTATTCACATCTTCCAAACAATCCAAACTGTGACATGAGTTAAACGCGCTTGTGTAGCAGAAATGTTAGTGTGGAAGCTAACATTCCCTCGTATGAATGTAAATCTCAGAAGCTGCTGTGATGTGAAAATGTGCGGAAGGTTAAAAACTCATTAAAGAGAGCTAAAGACGGAATAAATGGAGGTTTTAATACTGATGCAGTACTTCATTTCCACCAGGCTGCATCTTTAAAGCTGGTCATGGAGCTCAGAAAAGGAAGCTAAAGGCTCCTGCCCTTCAGTATGACTGATGCCAGTGGCTTGGCTGTGTGTGGTGGTTGCTTGAGCCGAATCAGAAACAACGGCAGCCCTGAGGGTCCCGATGCAGAGGTTACAGAGAAATGAGTCCCTGACCATACTGGCTTATCATCTACCAGCTTTTATTTTTCATAAATGAGGGATTAATTATTGCCCTAGAAGAGCATAGTCTGCACTGTGTAGATAAATCAGACAGTTTCCTCACAGGGCAGTGCAGAAATGAGGGGGGAAAGGGCAGATTCGTGGTTGTAAACAGAGTGAGAGAAGAACTTTTTCCCACCAACCCAACTCCACAGTCATCATGCTATCTAGAAAATCAAAGAAAGCACTTAAATGTGCTTTTGCACGATTGCCTGTAATGTGGCCACGTTTCCAACTGTTCCTCCTTTTATTCTATAAAAATTTCTCTCTCATAATTTATTCCGTTTTGGCAGAGCAAACACTTTTTAGTGTTTGTTCAATTAATCAACTTGTTTTGTTGTTATTGTTCTTTTCTCAGTTAAGTTAATTGCTGTGCAGGGGATACTGCAAGGTAATGTTACAAAAACCTGTGATTAAAATAGGCATTGCTTTTCCAGAGCTGTTCCTTTTTAAAGAAAAAAAGTATGCCTGTTAGTGTAGCTCATGAAAAAGCATCTGTGCTTTGTTCTTGGCCTGTGCTGTGCAACTCATGAATATCAGATGAAAAAAAAAATGCAGAAGGATGTAAACTATTGACATCCATTGACATGGATTTTAAAATACTTGAACCACTGATGTAATTACACTTTTGTGTTTAGGAAACCAAAATATGGGGGAAAAGGTAGTTGCATCCTCATTTATAGAAACAGTATGTAAACGTATCATATGAGATCAACTTCATATATATAAAAATCATATGGGAAGGTAATCAAGGATAATTAACAAGACACACCTGAACAGAATAACTAAATACACAGAACTAGGTCACAAGTGAAAATCCAAAACACAACACAGAATACGTAACATTACACCCCCTACCGGAAGGCATGTCCTCACTCCGTAATCCCATAACAAAACAATAAAAACCTCAACCATGGGGAGGGAAAGGGGAGGTTCTGGAGCAGGAGAGGAGACAGCGATACAAAAAACAAGCAGATGGAGAGCCAGGGTGACACCGAGGATCGGGAGGGCCAAGTTGGAACTGAAGGCTCAGGTGACCGAGGTGGAGGCGGAGCTCTGGAGGACCGTTGCGGAGCTGGAGTGACTGAGGATGAGGGTGGAGCCAGAGGGAAGGAGTCCCGAGGCGGAGGATGGCTGATTACTGCCTGATTACAAGGCGGAGCCGAAGGGATGAGGAAGCCCAGTGGAGCTGGTGTGACGATGGACCGTGGTGGAGAAGGGGGATCTAGGAGCAAGGTGGAGCTGATGGATCGAAGGACTGAGGAGGAGTCCAGGGCTCAACGCTGGAGGCAGAGATAGGGGATACTCACACCTGAGTGGAGCTGGAGACTGGGTGCCCTGAGGTGGAACAGCATGCCCCGATGCTACTGACTGAGGGTGAGAGGAGGGGCTGACAGGAAAAAGTGGAGATTGGCCTGAGGAACTGGCTGAAATGAGAGGAGGCTGGAGATGGAGGCTGGGAGGGAGCACAGGATTACCGGAGCTGGGCCGGCTCTGTCACGGGGCTCTGTACAGGCTCTTGTGTCGCGCTAGGCTGATTATCTCTGTCTGCGTTGGGCTCAGGTCAAACCTTTGTCATATCTGCTGCTGATGGTGGGCTGGTCTCAGACAGTGATGGAATGTGGTTGGCAGCAAAATCATCCTGTGCAAGGCTGATGGTGTTCGCAAGTTGCCAACACCCATTCCACAAAGGTGACGGAATTCTCTCTAGGACCACCCACTGGGACGCGAGCCTTTGACCACTCGCTCAATCCTCTTCAGTAGAACACACAGAGCGAGTGGTCTGGATAATCTGTCAGGCACGCAAGCTGCAGAAAGTCCAAGGTGTGAGCCTCCAGCGAGTGGTCTCCCTGCTCCAGGCAAAGGAGTTTGACAGGACGAAGGTCCATTTGAAAAAACAAAATAGGCAGGGAAAAAAAAGAAAAAATGCCACACAAACTGATGTGGTCCGTTCTTCTGTTACAGGCTGTGTGTAATCCAAAACACGTGGAGACATGACAGAGCAGTTTAACACATTTAATATACAGAATACTAAAGATATTTTACACATAACATTAAACCAACGAGAACGGATGAAAACTGAGGGACAGAAAGCAACTTATAAGGGGAAGGTAATCAAGGATAATTAACAAGACACAGCTGAGCAGACTAATTACACAGAACTAGGTCACAAGGGAAAAAACAAAACACAACACACAGAACACGTAACAGATACATTATCCAATATACAATTATATATATTTATATATATAAATATTAACAATCTACTCAGCAAATGTTTCCATATACTGCAGTCCAATATGTCAAGGCACTATTAAGTTTTTATTTATTTCTTTATTTCTGTATTAATATTATTATTATATTTTTTTTTTCTTTATACAGATTATGTAAAATATGTTTTATGTCATTTTAAATAAGTGTTTTTGTAATTATATTGCTTTTAAGATTTCATTAATTTTAAATGCTTATTCTTAAAGAAATGAATTTTGACTATTTCATTGTAAAATAAAATTGTGAATCAAAGACAAAATTTGAATTGCAGTATGAACTGTAATACTTCAACAAACAAATTTTAAGTTTTAATTAAGTTTTCCACTTACTAATGTTAAGCCTTAAACAGTTGCCAAGCATCATACAAAGTTGTCACATTAATGTATAATGTGTGGTTCAAATGCAACTCATCCAATTAAAATTTTAAGTTAATTTAAACCTATTTTTTTACCAAATAATACTGTCTAAAGGACAAACTTACAACACATATTCATACAGAGACATACATTCACACACACATACAAACACAGATCCAAGAAAAGACTGCTTCGTCCAATCCGCAGAGATCAAAGCCTTCTTATTATCCTGCTGTCTCTCTTTCAGTATCTCTCTGCAGGACTCTGTAACTGTCAGCAGGTATTTCAGCATTTCAAAGAGCAGCTGTTGGCCCATCTTTCTCCACTCCATCCCTCTGTCGTACCTTGAGAACCTAACATCTTTGGGCTCTATCTCACATGTGCAGTTAATGCCACAGTAGCACCGTGCTGTCTGATTTTTCTGTTTTAAATCTGATCTTTGGCTGTGACAGTGGTCTCACTACCAGATTACTAGTCTCATGCAAGCATGGGCCTCCAATCTATTTTGAAACCACATGCGTGAAGCAAACATACATGTTTGAGGGAATTCGATTTGGCCAAAGAGGCAAGGTGTGAATGAGTATCGTCCTAAAAAATGTGGGCCAGATGTTTCCAGAGATGGAAGTGTCATAATTAAATTGTGATTTGCAAATGAAAGCTTGTTTCTATCTGGCTGTAGCGGGAGGTCAGTTCATGGATGGCCATGAGCTTCTTAGTTGGGAGTTTTTTTTTTTTTTTTTGACCCATGTGGATAATTTATGCTACATGCATGAGTGATGTGTGGTTATTTATTTTCAAAGAAAATAAAATAGTAGCAAGTGAACACCTTACGCTTGGGAATCAGGCCTCAGCATTCTAGTTCCTGCTCATTAGCTTCCCTCGGTAGTACGAGACATGAAACAAAATGGGCCTAACCAGTCCTCAACGGGTGTTTATTAGGAGCTCATTAGCATTTCTATATTCCCGCTGACCTCGTGCTGGAAGCGTAAGGTGAAGAATCTATGCGGTAAATTGCCAGCTCACAGCAATGACTTTGGATAGCAAAGAATTCCCAGTTTCAGGGAAATTATCATCATGAAAATCTTGCAATCATGTACTTAATGGGAGGAATAATTAATCAGAGACCCCAAATTAGAGCTAAAAGTATGACTGGGAAACGAAGAGGTCTCCCTCCGCAATACTCCACAGAAGGTGAATGAATTATTCACAGTCAGCATGCATCATGGGTAATTTGCTGCAGGCCATCTCTGTAAACAGCTTGCAAAGGGCTCAGAGCAGAACATTCTGTTATGTAAAAACCATAATGGAGCCAATTCGAAAAAATTTAATTTAAGACTAGGGGTTTCTATGAGGTTTAAGTTGTTTTCACACTTACTTTGATTGCTAGAGTTACTTTTACCCCAAAATATCAATTATTTTGATTTTTTTCACATTGCATCCACAGTATGCTTGAGAATAAAACTTACCACTCTTGCTATGTGCTCCAAAGGAGAATATGGCAATTATGTCAGTAAACTATTTATGCCTTTGGATTTACCATTTAACTTGCACAGAACAGCACTTGCGTTGGTCTGCTGATGGCCATAACATGTGCTCTTCTCCGAAGACAATTGCACATCGCAGTTGCAGTTAGCAGTTCTGCACCAATCCTACCAGTATGTAAGGGTTTTTAAGACTCATACCATCAACCTAGAATCCCTAGACAGCATCTCAACTACATCCAGTTTATTTACTTTAATTTTGTTTTATTCTCACAAGCAGACCACTAATGCATTGCTGTGGTCCTGGAAGAGCTGAGCAACACTAGAGCTCTTCAGTGTAATTTGGTTCCACCTGAGGAGACCCACATGCTTTCGCAAGCACAGAATCAATATTAATCAAATCTTAAGTCGGGATTGTGTTGTTTTTTTTTAAGTGGATGTTGCAGCCAGGCATGGAGATAATATTTCAGCACAAATGTAAGGCCAGCAACCTGTGGTCAATATTCTTTCCATGGAGGAAATACTGATAACTGATAAATCTCTCTCTTTCTCTATGCAAACACATGCACAGTTTGTCAGAACTGATCATGCACGTTATGTTCTAGTTTAATTCATTGAATTTGAATTGAATGTGAAAGGAGGTTGCAAACAGGATGCCACATTTACATGCACTCAAATAATCCATTAGTGATTGAAAAGCCTTCATGTATGAACAGTCAGTCTGAGTGAGTTCAGTCCGAATGACATTTCGAATGGATTGAAAGTAGACTCAAAATATCCAATCAAAAAAAAAAAAAAATGCTTGAATGCTTTGAATCTCTTCTTAATCCATTTCAAAAATGCTTTACACAGTGGCATAATGTGGATATTTACCAGAGCCATTTTATAATAGGATCTCTGTTTACGTACATATTACATCTTATGAAAGTGTGAAAGTGACATCTTATGATAAGTACTAATAAATGAAGCCAATATGTTAGTAGTATGCATCTTTATGAGCAAGTAGTTCATAGTGAGAAGCTTATAATAGTCTTGGCTACACAGAACATTAAGGTTTTGTGTCATTATGCATTAATATTCTGTAAATTCTTCTTCATGCTATTCCGATTCAACAGCCTTATTGCCTTACCAATTTTTATACGCCCC
The DNA here is from genome assembly GCA_032359435.1 of Enteromius unitaeniatus. Taxonomy (NCBI): domain Eukaryota; kingdom Metazoa; phylum Chordata; class Actinopteri; order Cypriniformes; family Cyprinidae; genus Enteromius; species Enteromius unitaeniatus. The sequence goes on from JAUMHI010000063.1 coordinate 3,756,239, forward strand.
ATGTTTTGCTATCCTTTATCTCTCTTCCTGTCCTTTTTTTACTGCCCGTTTGTTCAAGACTGTAATTGATGACTGGTTGCCAGTCATAATGTTGTCTTGATAAAATGCTCAAGGGGCTTATTTTCTCTATTATTTCACAGCTCGGCCTCACAGCCTGCATTATACTAACCCTGATCTCAGACCAGTGCTTTCTGAAAACACATTCATTTAGAGCCACTCATTTGATTACGCCCATCATCTCCCTCTATGAATTTAGATGGGAAGCAATTGAGTTTCTAAACAGCCTATGAAATCACAATGGTGGTCCCATCTGCTAGTAAGTTTTATTGATGGATTATAGATTGTAAGTGATGTGAGTAAATGTTTACATGTGTTTCAACTACAGTCATTTGGGGGGATAATTAGTTTCAGGTGATCACATATGTAGCTAAATTGAGATGGTAGAACAGTGCTCTCTAGATACCTTTCTATTACGTTGGAAACACATGCTAAATTGTGGACGGTTTATTTTGATTGACATTTACAGAATTATCTTCTCATAAACATATATATTGCAAGTCCTTTAACAGATTAGATCATAAACGGGTCCTTTTGGAATATCCCTGGAGGCTGTGTCTTATATTTGTTAAATAAACCATGAGTAGATAGTTTAGATCATAGTGAATGTTCCCTGCAGATTGCCAGTGTCATTGGATGACGGTTAATCTCAAGTGTCATTCATTTAATGACATACAGGCACAGAGCTCCTAAATCTTTGAGCCTTGTTGATGGGTGTTGCATTTTGCGTTGAATGTTCACCGAATGCTGATTTTTCTTTGTTCAGTGCCTTTTTTTGTGTTTCAAGAAGTAGATCAATGAATTTGGAACCAGGGACTGAGAAAGCCCTAGAGATACGGACAAGAGAAATGTACTTTCATTTAGAAGTTCAGCTCTCAGAAACTCTCCCACTATCCCATTCGTGTTTGTCTTAATCACGGGTATGAAAAGCCAGAGAAAGACAGAGGGAAATAACAGTAATTGAGAGAGGGAGTGATTAATGTTCTCATTGTGACCAGATTAGGTAACAGGCATCCCAAAGCTTTCATCGATGATGGCTCTATTGGGTTTGACAAGTATGAAAATATTTTCTCATATCAGACACACTGATCAAGTTACTGCAGGATAGGGAGAATCTGAAAGATTGCAAACCTCATTCAGCAAGAGGAGCAATAACTCTCTAAACATTCATTCTCGATGATTCAGCAAGCGGGCACTTTGTAAGTTCCATACCCATGGATCCTGTGCAGCAGGCCGATAGCCATAGATGAACTCACAATTACTGACCATTGCTCCAAACTTTTTTACAGGTAATGCAATTCAAGTGAGCTGAATTACTAGGGACATTAAAATTGAATACATAAAAAAAGAGTTATTACAGAAGGTAAGGTCATTGCACAATGAGCTTGAAATCTGGTACCTGGTCCAAAATGTTTTTTTGTGTTGGACTCTCATGGACTCTCATGTCTCCGTCCATCTCGTCAGTTGTCATGGTGTTTTATTGTTGGCTCCGCCCATTGAGCTAGTTTGTTGTGTATAAATCCCTGGATGTGTTTGTGTGTTCATGATTCATTATACATCGTCACCTGGTCTATGTAACTCATCCGTGTCTTGTTTTCAGTCTATATTATCGTTTGGATTTACTCGTTGCCGATTTCTGCCTGTTGCTGGATATTCTCTCTGTCTCTCCCCAAGGACTGATTCACGGTATTTTGACTATTGCTTTGTTTACATCTCTGCTATTGTCTATGTCTCCACTGACTGTTTGCCGGCGCTCTACCATGTTTGTCTTAAATTAAATTCATATTAAAATCAATTAGCTGGATTTTGTCTCAAGGTCCTTTGCCGATCCTGCCCCACTCTATCTCCACCCAATGCTTTTCTGTCTGCTCTCTACTATCTAGTTTATTCTCATCATTATACATTACCATCACTCTATTCTCCTATTTGATAATGTTCAGTGCTTTGCTACAAACTGTATTGTTAAAAGCGCTATATAAATAAAAGTGATTGATTGATTGATTAATTGATACTGTCCTCTCCCAAAGGTTAAAACTCCCCATAAAAAATAATAAAAAATTAAATTACACCTACAATAAACAATAAAAGAAAAAATCAACTAAAAAGTTATGTTGCTGTCTTTAACGTTTAAGTTTATTTAAGCTGATTTATTTAAGTAAATTCAACTTAAAAATAAAAACTTGAGTTGAATTTTAAATTACTCAAAAAAAAAAAAGTTTGAAAGTTGAAATTGGTTAAAATATTTGAGGAGTTAACAATGGAGGACCTTTTTTTAAAGTGCATTAAGAAACATATTTTAAAAAGTGTACTCCAAGGTGACACGTGAAAACGAAACTAAACCAGGAACACATGAAAACGAAACGAAACCAAGAATACAAAAAACACAGACAAAAACAGGACTAAACAGACCAAGAATGTTACAGTAACGCTCAGAACGAAGGAGACTGTAAAACAAAGTTTTGACAGTTTATTAAAAGAATGTAGTTAATTAGGGCAGTCTTGATAAACAGTGATATTATGAAATGGACAATGATGATAACTGGGCGATCACCACAGCGATATTCCTGAGCACTTCAGAACAATCTCCTGGACTTGACAATCCTTCTCAGAGGGAAGTATGGAACCGATTTTAACAAACTCAATCCTGTTTCCTTTATTCTTTCCGTTGCAGGTGGAGCCGTGCTGGGAGAAGGTATGCAGTGTTCTGAGGAGACAGGTAAGTATAGCAGGTGAGTATACACAGGTAGGTATGTAACATATCTCATGTTCAGGCAGTGAAGGATGATCGCTGTAGAATCGCTGTGCTCTAGTGCAGGTGAGTAGCGTGGTAAGTGACGTTCAAAGCTCCAGTGAAGTATTTCCTCCGTATGACCTTGTAAGAGATCGTAGTCCTTTAAAGCAGCGAACGCTCCGCAAACTGAAACTCAAATATCGTAGACAATGACAATAATCCAGTCAACATGAGGTGAGGCATAAGGTAAGTATAGGATAGTGTTACCTTGAGCTCAGTCAACCTGATAGTGCTGAGCTGGGCTTTTAAACTCTCCTGATTGACATCAGGTGGCGGTGATTAATGAGCTGGTGATTGTGTAAAGTTGACTGCACTGGTCCCAGTGCAGTCGCGTAGCGTGACACAAGGTATAGATGGTCCTTTATTTCATATTTCAATCATATTTTTATAATTTGTTTTTCAATATTTCTATTTAAATATGCACATTAAAATATGTACAAGCACATTTAATGCAAGTAAGTGCTTTGAGGGAAATTTAACACACAATTTGGATTTTAAAGATAGTATCTGCCAGCTGGGTTTTAATTTAATAAAAACATTAAATTATTCAAATGTTATAATATAACATAATATTACAATTTTTTCATTATATTTACATGCATAAATAATTAAACTATGTGTGTAGGGAGGGAGGGTTAAAATAGCAAAAATAAATGCCTAGAAGTAGCCAACTGCAAAATCAACAGTTTCTTCCCAGTCTTTATAAAATGTTAAATCCCCTGCCACTCCACCAAAAACCTAGTTATTAAAGTAAAACAAAGTGTCTGTACACAAAGCATGAATGTTTTATAGGATACAGAACATCAGAGTCAGAGCCTTGAGCGACTAGCGCTACTTTTGAACCACCTACCGAGAGCATGGAGCTTTGAGAATCCAACCCAATAAAACAAGCCTGGTTTGCAGTCACACATGTGCCAGCACACAAAGCGACTGGCTGCAAAGAGAGAAGTATTCCTCTGTATGAGCAGAAAACTCAAGATACACCTCAACTCTGATCATTGCTTTCAAAGAAAAAAAATACAAGAACTCCTTTCTTCATCCTAAAAGATGTTTAAACACTTTATAATAACTACACACTATGAATCATTAGTTAAGCATTAGTATATAGTCAGTTCATCCTTTATAAAGCATTGTTCCGACATTAACAGTCATTAGTAAACAGTTTATAAATTCAGCTATAAATGCCTTGTTCTTGATTTATAAGCAAAGGAGATTTAAATGGTTTCCTCCCTAACAATCTGGGAGGAGACACAAACACAAGGAAAGCAAGGCACAGGGAGAGACAAACCTTCATAATAAAAGTCCACAAAACATTAAACAAGGAAAACACTGACGGACAACGTAACAGAAATAAAATGTTGACAATTTTTTTCTTTCAGAAATAGAAGGGGGAAACTGTTGTAAGTGTATTTTTAAAGTTATGCATTCAAAAGTTCAATGTGAGTTATTGAGTTATTTATTAAACTTGTGAGTTCATGCCTTTCCCTAAATCTATAGCTCTCACCATTCCTGCTGACCGTATGAC
>JAUMHI010000063.1:3760711-3788523 GCA_032359435.1 Enteromius unitaeniatus
TGTGTGTCGTTGCTGCCCCGTCAGCTTTATGTTTTCCGTTGTTTTGAGTTAAATAAATGTTGGCATTTGAACCTCTTCGTTTCCTCCGCTCCTTGCCCCGCTGAGAGGCGCGAAGGCACGCTGCACAGCAACCGGTTCGTGACATATATGCATATTCTTAGCATACGGGCTGCTTATTTTACTTATAATGCACATATTAATGCCTCCATCCTACCCCATACCTAAACATAGCAACAGCAAATAATGAGTTTATTGAGGCTAAAGTAGTAGTTCATAGTTAGTAAATAGCGAGAAATGGACCTTAAAGTAAAGTGTGACCAAAATATATAACATCATTTTAATTCCATATATTTTTTTTGTTTTTGTAAACATTAAGAATGTTCATCAAATACAAATAACACAAGGACGTTCAAAGAATGTTGATTTCAGAACATTTTGTCTGAAGTGTTTCTAACACAAGCCAACACAATAATACTTTTTTCTGGTGTTATGCCGAATAGGGCTAATGACACTTTAAAATAGTGTTACCCTGAGTTATTTATTAAACTTGTGAGTTCATGCCTTTCCCTAAATCTATAGCTCTCACCATTCCTGCTGACCGTATGACTTTCTTTATTTTTTTTTTACACGGTAACCAAAGACAGCTGCATCCCAGCAAAAATAAAAAACAAAAAGTAACGGAAAAGAAAGAATTAAAGAAATATTGATTAATCTCCTACAGGACACACAATAGAACCATCTGGTAAAGAACCTGATGCATATTCCCACACCTCAGGTATTTTTGAACATCCTTCGTGACTGCCTTTCTTGCAGAATAAACATGATCTAAACCTTCTCGCAATCTCCCACAGGGACCAGCTGCACACCCCTCTCCCCCCTCTCCCCCCCTGCAGGACCTGTTGTGAAACAGCAATGTAGGGAAAAACAACATTCACAGGAACCTCATATTTTTTCCTCACACTCTTCCAGCATTCACCTAAACCTCTCAACCATTACACGTGTGGAATTGCATCCAAATCTCTTGCCTAGGCTGTTTCAGAGCTCGTCCCTGAATCATTATTACCTGATTAAATGTGATTAAGCAAAGATCATTAGCAGCTGCATGTGCTGTCACTAACGATTAGAGTGATGAGGGAGTCATATCCAATACTTTCGCCCGCTACACCCCTGAGACCCTCTCTCTCACCCTGGGAGACATTGTTCGCCAATCGACTTGGATGCTGTGAGCTTGTTACAAGACAGTAAGTTTCTTTCTTCTTGCTTCTAATTGGGAAAATCTTCTATGATCTGCCCTGAACTAATGTATTTGCACTTCAGATGAATGTGATGCGCGCTTGGTGTTTGATGATAAAGAGAGTAAATTGGTTCTGAAGTGAACGCTGAAGTTCTCTGAGCTTCTGTCATTAGTGATTTAAAAGAACAGTACCTCCAAATATTAAAATGTAGTCATTATTTACCCACCCACATGATAACCATAGTTCACCTAAAACTGAAAACTGCCATTAACTCATGTTCCGCGGTGCTGAACAAATTTAAAAAAGAAAAATGTAAACAAACAGCTAAGCCATTGACTTTCATAGTATTTTTCTTTTATTTGTATCTTCCATACCATGGAAGTTAATAGCTACCATCAACTGTTTGGTTACCCACATTCTTCAAATATCTACTGTGTTCAAACAGCTGAAAGAAAATCATTGAGGTTTGAAATAACCTGGTAAGTAAATTATTGCTAAATCCATATTCACCACTAAAAGAGGGATTCAAAATAATCTTTATTGCTCATATATATGACAATTACACAGTGTTTAAGGTTTAGAAAGGACAGAAAACATGAAAAATCATTTTATAAGTCTGCATTGCACATATGCCAGCTTTATGTGAACTGAAATTCAAGTAAAAAATTACAAAGTCTAGGTGGTGTATTTTAGTTTTATTAAATTAAGAGGGAAACATAGGTCACATGTTCTATACCTATGATGAGGAGATACAGACCTTTGAATAAAAATAACATTCCAATTACAATACTTGCAGCACTTCAGTCCTTTTACGGTACATTTTAAAGAGAAATATCCGTATTTCAAATGAAATAAACACTTTTTTTCTCACTTCCACTGACTGTAGTATATGAAAGCAGTCCCAGTGTATAGCGTAAGATGTATTGTGTTGCGTGATTAGTGACAAGCTCGGAAAGAGGACAACACAAAACGCCAGTCATGAAATAATGTGCCTTATTTCACGTCTTCTGAACTGTTGACAACAAACACCTGCTTGCTCTTACCTACAGGTATAAACCTTTACAATCTATGTAGCAAAAAAAAAAAAAAAATGGAAAAGAACTTCTTGGTATATTTCTGAGAGAGATGCTCAAATTGAAAATTCTGTGGGCATGATTAAAGAGTGAAGCTTTTTGCCTCTGAACCTAGGACTAACAGGATTTAGAAAGAGTATGAATATAAATATTCTTCCTTCAGCCTTAACGTTACAGCAGAGAGGGGAAGGAGAAACCAAATCCTGATGCGAAAGCTTCTGTGTGGTGCTAAAGCCTATTAGCTTGACCTAATCATCAGAATACTGGGGGATTATCTGAGACCTGGTAATTGAGATATTCCTACTGAGGAAAACCACAAACATCTGCAACAGACACCTGTGGTCAGAGCCGTGCTGGAATCATTTGAAGGTTTATCTTGGCAAAAGCCAAACAGAGGAAAGGTGGTGGAGCTGTGGCCTATAGTACAAAGAGCTGTGCTGCTTGTATATTGGTTTATAGTGTTTACGTTTATTTTGTATAGTTTCCTGAAATATATCTCATCTGTTTCTTTACATGTAAATTTTGTACTAAAAATGTAAAAGTCTTTCCCTTTTTGAAAAGTTTAGTGTAGAGAAAAGTGTTGTCAAAAGGGACCCTGCTTACACCCTGCCACAATACATACCTGAATGAAAACATGGCACATAGACATTAAATGACAAGTAAAGGTTAAAATGTTGTTTATTTTATGGGTTTAAAATGAAGTCTTGTTTAACATTATTAAGGCCTATTTTTGGAAACAAGCTGGCATTGGAAATCACACCAAACAGAATGAAATGTTATAATTTCATGTTAAGTAAACAGTTTAATAATGCAGTTGCAAACAAGGTAATTGATATGACAAGTAAAAAAGCAGAAATAATAAAATTAATGCTGCAACAATGCTCTCAAATTTGCCAAGATATTGAAGTTCAGCATTGAACATCAAGAGATTTCCAACTTGTATTCAAACATTTCTCATGTAAATTAGAGGTATGCTCTCACATAAATTATTTATTTATTTTTTACCCCTATATCAGGGGTGGCAAACATTGGTCATCCAGAGCCACAGTCCTGCAGAGTTCTGCTTATTAGTTCTGTCTAATTTGGGTTGGATCTTAACTCTGCAGGACTGAGGCTTTCCAGGACAGATACTGGCCATCTCTGCTCTATATATACGTACAGTATGCCAACAATTGTATCATTCATATAAATTTTTCTGTTTGTTTGTTTTATTTGTATTAGTTATGTCCTTCTTCACTTGTACAAACACTTTTAGTTTTGCCAGAAAAAGAGAAAAATAAATAAATAATATTACCCGAGACTAAGTGGGTACTTTACAGAGGCTTAACTTAGAACTCCACATGGGAGCTATGGTAGAGCATTCTATGACCAATAAAAAAAAAATCCTCTGGACAATTTCTGTCTATTATGCTCTCAATAAAAGTGGAAAAAAGGGCCAAAAATAAAAATGAAAAGGGGAAGTAAATGGCACTTAGTCTGGTTTGGCACAAAACCAGAGTATAAGTGAAAGGTTTTGCTGCCTGTGAATTAAATAAGGAAAAGCCATTGGATTTACTTCAGGCATCAATTTAACCCTGAATTAGATAATTTTTCTGAACATTACCTTTTTCTGAACATTCAAATTCTGAAGTGTTCCAAGACATGAAGTGGATTCACCAATTTAAGGAGTTATTGAAAAATCTGAAATTTATTGGCACCTCACTGACACAGTTTTGTACTTGAACAGACTCATTAGTGTTTTCTCTTGATTTATACTTAGTTCCCGCTCTACTAAAACTCCACACACAAAAACGTGATGAGATTTGCAACCTTTATTCAACACCAAACCAAAGTTCAAAGCATTCATTAGGAGTTCTGGAGCAGTGAGTCAGTTAAAGAAATTGATGTGTTTGAATACATCCAAGTGCATATCAAAAGAGAAAGACAAACCAGGCCCGGAGAGCGTGTTTAGAAGGTCTCTTTATTAAGAAAAGATTTGTTAAGTTAAATTACATGCACACACACACTCAACATAAGATGAACTAATTGAGGTGCGTATGCTTTAGTTTGCCATGACCAATAAACTGTCCAAATTCATGGTTCTGATCACATCTGTATACCAGCCCGTATTGAATTAGCTGTGTATAGAAGACTGTAATAGTGAACTGCAGCCCTTAAGGCTATGCAAAGGAATCTTCAGTTTAAAAGGAATGAAATGCTATGAGAAGTCTGAAATAATGAAAATTATCTACCAATTGCTTTTATCAGACAAATGGGGCCCATTGGCCAATTATTTCCCTTTGCCAATTAACCTTCCCAGCAGCCCTTGCTCTTCCCCCTGGTGGCACACTGGCTGCCAAATATGTTTGCACTCATCAGCTCCAGCTAGCTGATGAAAAGAGACAAGGGGACTTGGTACATTAGCCTAAGGGTGGGATAAATATCAACCGATCCTTCTATAAGTATCTTGGAGTTCAGGTGTGTGAGGTGAGACCATCCACAGAACATCAATAAAATCAATGAAGGAAGCAAGCACTGCCTCCAAGAAACTATCATCCCTTAGACCAGAGATATGTGGCTTAAAGGAGGTTTTCACCTAAAAATTAACTATGAAAATTCTGTTATTTACCATTCCAAAAATCCATATGCTGTTATTATCAGTGGCTGAAAAGGTTTTTTGATAGAAATCTTAACACTGTCTGGCTCCCACATTGCATAGGCACAAACACTAAAAGCATTTAAAAAAGGAAAATTTTAGCACAAAATTAAATGGGCAGATATCCATTATACTGAATGACAGTTTCACAAACTAAAAGTCAGCAAGATAATCAACCTTATTTGTCCTGTAAAAATAAATAAATAAAAAATTGGACATGGCAATTTGTTCATTCTATGGGTCTGGCTTCCAGTCTCATCTACGTCCATCTATTTTTATCTTGATATTGAAAATTGGTGTCTTGTCATATTGGGTTAGTTCATCCCAAAACATCCCATTCTGTCATTAAATACTCATAAGTATGTCTTTCCAATACTGTAAGACCTTTGTTCATCTTCAAAACACAAATTAAGATATTACTGATGAAACTTAAAGAGTCATCTGACCCTCCATAGACAGCAACACAACTGAAATGATCCAGGAGCAGAAGCGTAGTAAATGCATGTGACATCAGAACATCAGATTTAGTTTGCAAATGTCTGATTGCATGCATGCAGTTATTTTCAAGGAAATGCACAATGAAATAGTTGTTGCACTTTAGTCACAGAAAACCACAAAAAACATTCTTTATTCTCTGGTCACAACTGTGAAATATATTTGGTCAGTGATGAAGTCATTTGGTTACAACGTTAATACATTTTCTATGAAATGGGATGTAAATGTAAACTTTCCGCACTGATTTGTGATTTTTGAATACCAAATAAATAAGTGAAATGATTGGCTGCCTATGAATTAAATGAGAAAAAAGCCATTTTAATAACCCTGAATAAAATATTCGTGTTTTTCCTGAACATTGAAATTACTTCTTTGGATTCTGAACCATTTAAAATCATGAAGTGGATAATTCACCAATTCCAGTAGTTACTCAAAAATAGACATGAATTGGCACCTCACTGACACAAGACTGATTTAAACTTGAACTGACTCATTACAGATTTCTTATATTTATTTCCTGTTCAGAGCAAAAGCTACAATTTTAAAAACAGCCATGTCTCTAGACTGAACAGGTACATATACAGCTGGTTAATCAACTATTAAAGAAACATGAAGTAAATCTGAATGTTAGTGTCACAGTTCATGGGTTCACGATCTCATTCATGCCTGTTTTGTGTGTGAATGAGTAGGTGTGGCTGAGTGTGGGTAACGAGCTAACTAATTCCAGCTATGGCTTGTTATCCACCACTACTTAATGTGTTCTAACCTATCTTGCTTGGAGTTCTGCTCCTTTTGTCCTGCTCGGGCTCCTGTATTTATCCTGACTGACTCTGTCTGCTCCCTCTGGTGAGGTCCCAGGAATATCTCCCTCCAAGTGCCCACTGTAGTCCCTGCGCTATACCCAGCCATTAAAATTAACATGGAAGTGACACGAACACACTTTAAATTAAATTATTGACAAAGCAGCACATACTGTACATGTACTCATTCCACATTTGTATTTAACATTAATACAAATTTCCAATATAACATTAACTGCAAAAACATACCAGATTTTCAAGGTCTTCTAAAGTATTTGGTAGGTGTCTGAGACATTCAGCTTTAAGAGGCAGAGCATATTTGAATATCCATGAGTTTCCCAAGACATTTTCACATGCATCTGATGGGTAATCTGTTGGAAGGCATATGATACGTATCTTCCCCACAATCCTAATTCCACCCATCATTCAGCATGGCAAAGGCGAGATTTTGTTTTCATTTGGCATACAAAATGTTTAATGTAAATGAACCAACTGCAGTTGGTTATATATATATATATATATATATATATATATATACACACACACACACACACACACACATACATATATGTCATAAGCTTTGCTTTACTTACATTCAGTACCAAACAACCCACAAGACATTTGTCCTTAATGAATTCATGATCCTTAATAATTGACAGCATATGAAGTTGATCATATGCTGTTTTAAACCAAACTTACACTCCTTCTTAATCATATCTATGGTGAAATAGTGCCCTTGGGCATCAACATACCACTACATTTTCAATCTCTGTTTTCCTCTACCCTCAAATTCCAATATTTTTTCATTCATATATATATATATATATATATATATATAATTTAATCAGCACACACTGAGCAGAGTCAGTTGGAACACTCACAAGTATTTACAAACCCCTCACAAAAGAAACGTCTGCAGCTCTTTGCCACAAGCAACAAACGACAAGAGCTTGTTAACTCCCAAGATTTAGTGGTTTGAAGGCTGACTTTCGCAAATTACCTCAAACGAACCTGAATAAAAATAATGCTGCTCAAGTGAAATAAGTCAGTGCTGGAGAGCAGGGAAATGTAAAGGGATATGTGGACATTTAATGAATGTGCTAAAAAGCCATTCTGTCTAGTTCACATTCGCTTCAAAAACCAGGCAAACTCTTGGAAAAGTAAGGCTCAGTCTTCTGTGCCTTAACAAATGAGATTCCCTCTGCAACATTAGATTCGTTTAATGAATTCCATACATCAAATTAAATTGCTGCTAGTGTGAGTTCCTTGCTCTGAGTGTGTTTAGAGAATTACTGAACACTGCCCTCCAGCTCCATTTGAGAACGACTTTACAATCAGGAAACAGTGACTGAATAGCAGAACTTGATCTTTTCTATTTAAAGACTTGAAAAGGCATTTAAGATACATTTAACTGCTGTGATCTGAGATATTCTGAGTGGGAAATAATAGCTATGTTAGGTAAAGCAACTTCTGCATTATATGTGAATTTCCAGGAAACAATGAATGCCCAGATGACACAATATCAAGTGCACCTGAATTTGGAATACAGTGCTATAGCATACTGACATAAAGATATGCAGTGGGCAAAAAAATAATGAATAAATGCAAAATTAGTATTTCCGATCATTCTCTTATAAATGAATTAAAAATTACATAATTCATAATTAAATGTTTAATTATTACAAGCATAAATAATGTGAATGGATGAATTGTACCCAACAATAAAGTTTAAACCTTCTTTCTGTTCTTTTTTTACAATTATTCTAATACCTTGGCGTGTACGAGAGAACTTTTCCTCTGCAGACTGTCGATAGCCTTAAAGCCCCAAATTTCTTGTTTAATTTTAGAGCTTGTGTCTGCAGACAGATGAGATCAGAGCTCTGACAGGCTGCTGTCTCAGCTGTATACACAGTGCTGGCCGGACACTACAGTGTCCCTGTCTAAATGCATGTGTCACCTATATGAAGTGCTGCAGGTTATTCGGTGGAAGGGGTTTCACTGCTGCTGACAGTGCACTGTGAGGGCTAGAGAACCAAAATGTGTGTGTGTTTGGTTTGGGGGGGGATGTGAAGATACATGTGAAAGCAATATATGAGATACACTACTAGTGAAAACAGATGCAAAGGATTATGGGTGAAGCAGAGCAGCTGCCAAGAAATGCACCGTTGTTTTTTGTAATCTATCACCTTATTGATATTCATTTATTGGAGATTGATTTATTTTAAATGCTTTCTTTAAACCTTTCCATGGTCATGAAGATATATATAAATATATATATATATATATATATATATATTCTCTCTTTATCAAGAGAGAAATGCATTCTTTAAAGGCATATTCTGTCATGCTTTACTCATAGAGTTAACATTTAATAACCAATAAAATTTAAGGAAAAGTTAACTACCTAAAGTTATATTTCCTAGTCAAAAAATCACAGCTCTGTGTTTCCTCGAGTCTGTGTTGTAATTTGGAGGGGTTTAATTTCCAGCCAATGGCTAGGTCACAACATGCCTGCTGCTCTGGCAGAGGGGTCAGATCCATAGACAAGCTATCTTGTTTTCTGGACTGCAGGGTCCAAGGTTAATAGATTCACAATACTGTCATTACAATCTGAATTAATTCCTTTAACCTGGCCAAAAAGGCGACTTTTTTGCAATATTGTACCACAGCACGTTCCTATTTTTTTCTTTCTGATTGGCCTTAGGCACACCAAGTGGATGTTGCTTATGCCCCATGTCCAAATGACTGTCAATTATTGTTTTATTTAATTTAAATATACAATAGGCATTAAATATAATAAATATACAATATAATACAATAGTGAGATCTATCTATGTAATATATGCACTTCCTGAAGTTCAATGTTGTCCCTAGGTCAAAAAAATGAAGAATCAGATAGAAATTGTAATAGCTTTGCCACATTGTACGAATGATTACTTCATAATGTTCACAAAAAATATTTCACAAAAAAAATTACTAAGACTTCAACTAAAATTAAAGTAAAAATGTAAATATGAAAACATCTCATTCAAGTCTAAAAAAAATATATATATAAATATATATATATATATATATATCAGTGATACTAAAATAACAGTGAACAGAGTTCTCAGGTTTGCAGCAGCGATCAATTAGATATACTGCTCAGTTTTATTGTTTTCTCATCTGTGTTTGTTCACTGTGAGACCCTGCTCAGACTCTGTTTCCGGGGACTGGAGAGATACTCTACTGCTCCCATAGCAATCATTTGCCATGATGAAGTGGTTTTGCCCTCTGAGTCTGTTAAGTAATTTATGACTGACCATCAGAGCTCCTCCAAGAACTGACAAACACACCTCATCTTATGCTTGACAGCCAGCCAAACAGAATCAGTGCAGATTTTCAAAGTTTTAGTATAGACACATCCTGTTAACCCATGTAACAGGTTCACAGAATGGGTCACGTAAAGCTAGAATGTTTACTGTTGTAATATATTTGTCTCACTTTTCTGCCCAAGAACTGTGTCCACACAGACATAAGGTGTGATCATATTTACCATTGCTTGGCAAAATTGTGCAAGCAATGGTAATTGTGAGTCATTTCAATAGAAATCCAATGGAAATGACCTTAGCCAGAATGAATACAAAAGACACAAATGAAAGTGAGGCTGTAAGGGACAGACAGTCTATTAAATATTTTGTCCTATCCTGGTCAAGGTTATAGGATGTCAAATTTTTTTAGAACACACTTTTGTGTGTGTGTGTGTGCGTGTGTGTGTGTGTGTGTTTGACACATTGACACAACAGTACAAGATATTGAATGGACTGAACTTTCCTCCTACCCCATTTATAAATATTAGATCTACACTGAATAAGCTCCATACCACAATAACAGACCAACAAAGTGAAAACTCATTCAAATAATGGTTCAGAAGTCTCAAAGAAAGGTTGTAAACACCATTTTCATTAGTGGAAAAGAAGCACAGACTCCTGAATGTCAGTTTGTCTCAAAAGTAACAAAACATAATTTACATTTGTACTCAGGATATCCTGTTTATTTACTTCATGACTATATTTTGAATGTTTCACATCTCAAACTTTGCAAGCTTTGGTAAATTAAATGACTTTCTTTAATGGAGGCACTCAGTGTAACAGGGAATGATAAAAACCTGCATTTTGATTTTTTGATTCACAACGAAGCCTGCCAATCAGGTCGACAGTTTTGTGCTGTAACCCAGGCTAAAATAACATAACGTGAAAATTGTTTTCAGCAGCATTCAGCATCCCAAAGTTACAAATTTAAAAGGGAAATTGTACATAAGCAGCTAGACTGTGCATCCCCAAAAAGAAGAGAAGGAACGGTGTGGTGATTTATTAAAACTGACTCCTATTAAAGCTTCATTAGAAGGTTCCATTTTGTCTCTGAAAGACATGTCCTCGGGTTGAGCTGTTTTATTACCAACAGGCAAAGCATAGCACTGAGATTTTGTGGCATTATTGAATTACATGAGGACCAGCACGCACACACTCAACACACTCGACTTTTGCCCCTGGCTAATATTAGTTTAGTTTCAAAGGAGTGCAGTTTCATACTCATACATGTACAAAAATACAGAGTTTGACAGAGTTTAGAGTTCATAAGGTGCATTGACTTCATCTAAACTCCTAATCTGACCGCATCTCTTTGCTTCGACTTTGAAAAATTATTGGTCACTGTAGGTTAATTATGCTTTTTAATCATGTCTGTCGAAAAGTTCAAAGACTACATGAGAATATAGTGAATAGATGTAATTGGACAGTTTTTGTGTACTCCTAAAAACAGAGGAAAGATTCCATTAAACAAAAGGCAGTGGACCGTGATCATGATTCCTAAAGATTGGGAAGGCACCAAACCTCAACAAAACCCCCACCCCTCCAGGAACGTGATCACGAGGGGGCCCTGAGTGGACATGCTGTCCAGGGGGCCCAGAAACCATAGTGCTGCGCCTGGCTGTCTCGTCTTCGTTCTTAGGGGTAGACAATTCCACCTCTTGAGGTCAACTGTCCTGCTCCATCTCTAATCAATCATACAATGCAATTTACAGTATGTAGCAACATATACTTTTTTTATGATGTAATCCTGAGGACATTTGTTAGTTTTTTTTATGCATTTTACAGGCTATTATTAGCCTGTAAATGTTATTGTGAACAATACTGTTGTTTTGCAGTTGCTGGAGACAAGGTCAACCGAGACAAACCCAGAAAGAGCACCACAGAGGACAATAATGGTTGAGCTCAATGTAAGATAAAGAAAATGCTGTTGCTGTGGATTCCTGCAATTTACAGTATGTAGCAACATATATATATATATATATATAATTTTTTTAATATGTAATTCTGAAGACATTTTTGACATTTTGACTCAGCACCAGCCAGCAAGCAAGCTGCCACCCTGCTGGAATCTCCATGGGAGCCCGTGGCTTCCACCGGAGGCCACAAGCTAACGTGCCCTCTGATCTGCCTCCCACCTCGCCATCTCCGATCTCAATCTCTACCACCATCAAGGCAACTTCAAGCTTCTCCTGCCTCTTCATATACATCTGCACGATCCTCTGCCCTCACCTCTGAGAAATGGACCAACTGCTCTGTTCTCAATAAAAATACAAAAGTATTTATGGTTGATGTTTTTTGTCTAGCACCTGAATTGTCACTCCATCCTGACCCTAACTTTACCCATTATCTTTTATCAGGTCTGAGGCAAGGCTTCCACCCAGGAATCAGCAGCCTTCCTCCCAGTCTCGCATCTGCCCTAATCTCCAGTGCACCAGAACCAAACCCGAAACAGTTAACCTTCTAATAAAAAAAAAAAGAGTTAAACGCAAATTTCATGATCGGCCCCTTTTCCTCCTCCCCTTTCAGCATCTTCCGAATCAGCCTGATAGGTATAGCCACATATAACTTCTGCCATAAACAAAAAAGTCGGTCATGGAGCATGAATGGCATGGAAAGTTAATATCACCTCGAAGGTTCAAAGTAATGCCAATCCATGCCAACTTCTGGCATATCTTTGGCAATGGTTTAAAAAACTTTATTTTGTAGTTCGTCTCACCTCCGGATGCAAAAGCAGTCCCAAGATATTCGACATGCTCTCCGAAGCCATATGTTGGCTATCTCCACAGACAAAGGAACAGAGAATACATGTGAGAGCCCCTGAAAATAAGTCGCTTATTCCTTTTGTAGCTATATAGGTTTACAAACAATTTCTTATATGTATTATATATGCTGTGGTGTTTGTAAAATCTGGTTATCATGTGTCTATGCTTATCATATATTTATGTTTGAAGTGGATAAAGTTTAATTACTTAAACTTTACTTAATGTTACTCTGATGTATGAATTATAGATGTATTTGGTACGTAATGATAGATCTCAATAAACTGAATCTCATTCTTGTCAATCAGAAGTAATAAACTTCATAAAGTTTTACACCAACTTCAGAAACATTCCATTGGGTTAATATATGTTAAAGTATGCACGACAAGGAACCACTCAGAGCGAAGACCCACCCTGCAGCACTTAACTGATTGGCAGTTCCCCTCGTGGGGCGGAACAAAATTCCACAGGTTAAAACATGCGTGTGTGTAATTGCTTGTTTGTATGCGGAAAGATGTGAGGAAAAACTATCTATTGGTATCTATTGGTGCATCTTCTTCAAAGAGATCTGCATCATGTAACACATCAACAAGGAAACGGCAAATAGGCGGAAACCAGAAAAGCCACAGTCCCGCAAACCTAGCTTGGCATGTCTTTGCCATTGCGCGTCATATCTGCACACTTTGTCTCCTTTAAAGAACTCATCAAAACAGCTCATCTAAACTGCTAAAATCTCCAGATGCAAACAACTTGTAGACAAACTCCCTAGAACTGCTCGACCAATCCTGTTCAGACCTCGCGGACGTCAGGAAGACACTGCCAACAAGATTGCAGAGACTTCATCTGCCTCAGTTCAGAGCGGTAACACAAACCTAACCTTTCTTGCTGAATAGTGCAACTAAAGTTAAGCTAAGACCTCTGCTTGGCAAATTCTCTCTGGTCGTGGTTCTAGAAACTAGTAGCAAGTATTTTGGACTTTTAGTGAACCTTTAATTTTCAGCCTCAGAACTATGTGTGAATGTGTGTA
Organism: Enteromius unitaeniatus; assembly: GCA_032359435.1. NCBI lineage: Eukaryota > Metazoa > Chordata > Actinopteri > Cypriniformes > Cyprinidae > Enteromius > Enteromius unitaeniatus. The sequence continues at coordinate 3,774,086 of JAUMHI010000063.1, forward strand.
TTTATTCGTAGGTTAGTGTTCTGTACAGTAGAATTGTTATGCTGTAGGCGTGGTTCAGCCTGCTTGGCCCCGGAGGGCATTACCATGGACTGTTCGGCCCAGGAGGGCATTATGGTTGCTTGTTCGGTTCAGAAGAGCATTATCAGAGACTGTTCAGCCCGGGAGGGCATTGTCATGGACTGTGCGGCCCAGGAGGGCACTGTCATTGTCTGGTGGGTCTCTCCGCCACCCACTCCACCTTAGAGGGTGGTGTTGTAGACTGTGCGAACCATGAGGTCTTGGCCTTGATCTGCGTTGGGATGGGATCACCACCTGCTCCACCCTGGGGGATGGCTGCGACGTCGCGTAGGGCGTTCCCACCGAATGGTCTGCCCTAGTGGTCATCCCGCCCTGAAGGGTGTTCCCGCTACCTGGTAAGCCCAGGTGGGCTGCTCCTCTGCCTGCTCCGCCTTGGAGGGCGTATGAACTGTCTGGTCGGCTTAGGAGAGCATCGTCGCTGCCTGTTAAGCCCAGGTGGGCTTCTCCGCCATCGGATCCTCCCTGGAAGGCGTATGAACTCTCTGGTTGGCTCAGGAGAGCATCTCCTCTGCCCAAGAAATTGAGGTGGTCTTCTCCACCTTCTGCTCCGCCCTGGAGGGTGTATGAACTGTCTGGTCAGCTCAGGAGAGCATCTTTGTGGCCTGGTAGGCCCAGGTGGGCTTCTCTGCCGTCTGCGCCCTAATTTGTCTGTGCATTTAAGTCACTCGTTGTTTTCCAGTTTTTGTCGATTTTTGTCTCATGTCGTCTTGTAAGAGTCTGCATTGCTCTATGCATTTTCCTTTTGTTTTCCCTGTTTTTGTTAATAAATGTCCAAGTGTTTATTCTATTCCTGCCTCTGAGTCCTGCCTGCCCACAAGTAATCTCACAAGCCTTCATCTGTGACAAGAATAGTTCAATAATAAATTGTGTTTCATTATTAAGGATTGTTGTCTTGTGTTTTGTAAAGCCAAACATTGCTCAGATCTTAAGCTACCCTGCTTTTACAAAGAAAGAAATACTAGAGTTTGTATTAATTTGTTGGCCATGTATTAAGGCAAACTGTTAAAATACACTAATTATGCTAAACCATGGACGGATTGGTCAATAGAGTGTGTTCCATATTTCAAATTCAGAATAACCATATCCGTGCAAATCCTTGCTATTCATTTGCACAGATCAACCAAAGAGCTAGTTAAAATAAATTAAAATGTAAGAATATCCCCTGATTTTCCCTTTTTAATTCTTACTTTACCATGTAAAAACAACATTCATTGTCAAAATTTAGGATAATCCTAAACCCTAATTGGCCAACATATCTTGGGGGATACGTATATTTCAAAATGATAAAAAAAAAAAAAAAAAAAGAAAAAAAAAATATATATATATATATATATATATATATATATGACTTTAAGACAATGTTCACAAATGTTTTGCTTTTTTATGTTGATATATGCCTGCTTATAACATTTTCCGAAAGTCATCGGCATACAAGCTGGCTTTAGGTCAAACTGACAAAACAAGCACAAAAAAGTTTAAACAAGTAATTTGTCCTCCAAATAACGCTAGCTATGAAAATGATAACATGAAAAAATCGTTCTTATGCCTCCTACAGGAAACTAAAGATTTTATATATATATATATATATATATATATATATATAACATATAAGGGTTAAAGCTCTTGGTTCACTTGTTTGGTCGGAACCAGCATCCCATTTAACCCACTTCATTTGCCTCCACAGGTCTGTTGTGAGATTGTATAATTTGAGTTTGACCTGTGGTACAGTTGCATCATCTACGTAAATACCAAGTTTACCACTGCAGGTACTTCGTAGAGTCACTATTATAAATTGTAAAAACTAAAATGAAAAACTAATAATATAAAAGCAAAAACATCAATGCAATACTCATTACTTTATTTATCTATTTATTTACTTAAATTTTTGGTCATTTTCATCACTTTTTTTATCATTAGAAAAAGAAAATAAATAAATAAATAAATAAATATGCATAACATAATAAATTGTATAATGATATCATATTATATTATAGAAACCATTGTGCATAATCTATTGTGTATAATGTCATTTTGACCTACTAGTTAAGATCTAAGTATCTGAATGCTTTGCTTTTAATATTTTCATAGTATGTACTACACCTCATTCTGTAATGTGATGCTAGGAAAAAATAGGACATTTCCAGAGGAACTCTAGATGTTCTTGTTCTACTGTGACTGGAGGGTGTTTTTTCTTAACAAAACACACTACATTAGTGTAACCTGCTGTACATTCTCATTATTAATGCTGTGGGCTTGCTCCCAGACTCATCTCCACTGTTACATAATGCAGGAGATTGCATTCCCAGAATAGTGCTGCAGTGCTTTAGGGAGGAAATGTGCATAAGTGTCATGATGTATGAATGTAAAGCAAAAAAAAAATAAAAATTAACACAGAATCAGTGTCAAGCCCAACCTCCAATGAAATGGCCTGATGCACTTATTTTGAGTCCCATGAGCAGAAGTGACACAGTGAACACAACGTTGTACTGATATCATTCAAGAAATGGGACGTGAAGCTCTCAGATCTCTCCCTGGAGAACAATGTTCATCACAGTGTTGCAACAACTGCGTATTTACCGTATACGGTAAGAACAGCTGAGCTTGACAGTGTTGAACGAATGCAGTGCTGGCTCTGATCTCAGCTCAGAGTTTATCACCAGCACTGAGTCATTAATCGATGCAGCTCAGCAGAATCATAGTGGCGTGAAGCTTGCCCATCCAGAATGATGCCGCACTGCTGCGAAGGGGCCAATTGACTGTAGACGGCTGAAATTGTTTTTCCTTCAGCTTCTAAGAGGCGCTCCTGTGGGACGAAGCAAGGGGAAGGGAGAAAGAACGCAAGGCAGATTGGGAAGGGGGTTTCTGTGTGAATTACTGTGATGTGATGGCAAGGTATTCGTCAAGAGCGCAGCTGATAGGATCTGAAGTCTGGAGAGGAAAGATAGTGCGGCAACAGCAAGAGGATCAACTAGCTGACAGTTTCCTGTCATTCATTCAACCCCGGAAAGCTCAAAGCCGCGGCTTTTCACGTACACCTAATCGATAATGACACGAACATTTCACACAGCTCTCATAAACTTTAATGGCTTTTCCAATTACCCCGACCGGCAAATTTAGACCGGGCATTAAAATGAATTAAAATTAACTATAACTTAGTCGCTCATGTGCATCCAGCCGTACATATTTGTTTCCCATCTTAATTGCGAGCAAAGTTGTGAAGGACAGAAATGACCAAGGGATAGAAAAATGGAGTGTGGTTTCATAGCGTTCGCTGTTATTTATAACGGGAGATAGAGGTCTTGGCATCTGATGTGTCTGTGTGTTGACTCAAGGGCTTATGCTGCTCTGCTGGCTCTGTTGAGAGAAAAACAGACCTCTGTCATGTCAAAGAGCATTTACATACTGCTTTGTTCACTTGCCCCCGATGTATCTGAGCACACACTGAAACCACTAAAGACATTTGTATACCACAGCAGATCTGCTGCCAGAGATTATTTAATGGACTTGTAAATGACTGGTTGAAATGCAACTTTACAAGTTTTTTTAACACTTTCTCTGAGGGCAAAGTGGGATGGAAATGAATTGGTTTCATTTTCGTATTAATATTTTTAAGGGCTTTTTGCCTGTATTTGACAAGATGCAATTAATTTTTGTTGCCCTGCACAAAGGCTAACAAGCTGGAAAATGTGAAATACTCATGAGGCCATGGTGTTTGCATTTTTTAAATGAAAAACATTTGTGGCATGTTGTCACAATTTAAAAAAATCACAGAAATAATTTAAACATGCCAAATTATATACAGTGGGTAAGGAAAGTATTCAGACCCCCTTAAATTTGCTTTTTTATATTTCAGCCATTTGCTAAAATCACTTAAGTTCTTTTTTTTTATTAATGTACACACAGCACCCCATATTGGCAGAAAAATATGGCAATATCCCTTTTCAGAGTTTTTCACCCCTGAATTTGGGCATCTTCTGCCATTCCTCCTTGCAGATCCTTTCCATTTCTGTCAGGTTGGACGGTAGATGTTGGTGGACAGCCATTTTTTTTCTCTCCAGAGTTGCTCAATTGGGTTTAAGTCAGGGCTCTGGCTGGGTCATTTAAGAACAGTCACAGAGTGGTCAGTCTCCTTCTTTATTTTAGCTTAGGGTCATTGTCTTGTTGGAAGGTAAACCTTCAGCTCAGTCTGAGATCTTGAGCACTCTGGAGAAGGTTTTGGTCCAGGATATCCCTGTACCCTGTATTCATCTTTCCCTCGATTGCAACGTCCTGTCCCTGCAGCTGAAAAATATCCCCACAGCATAATGCTGCCACCACCATGCTTCACCGTTGGGACTGTATCGGACAAGTGATGAGTAGTGCCTGGTTTTCTCCACATATGCTGCTTAGAATTAAGGCCAAAAAGTTGAAGAAATCAGACCAGAAAATCTTATTTCTCACCATCTTGGAGTCCTTCCGGTGTTTTTTTAGCAAACCCCATGCAGACTTTCATGTGTCTTGCACTGAGGAGAGGCTTCCGTCGTTGCAGTGATGGTTGACTTTCTACAACTTTCTCCTATCTCCCGACTGCATCTCTGGAGCCACAGAGATCTTTGGGTTCTTCTTTACCTCTTTAACAAAGGTTCTTCTTCCCCGATAGCTTAGTTTCGCCGAACGGCCAGCTCTAGGAAGGGTTCTGGTCATCCCAAACATCTTCCATTCAAGGATTATGGAGGCTACTGTGCTCTTAGGAACCTTAAGTGCAGCAAAACATTTTTTGGCCAGATCTGTGCCTTGCCACAATTCTGTCTCTGAGCTCTTCAGGCAGTTCCATTGACCTCATGATTCTCATTTGCTCTGACATGCATTGTGAGCTGTAAGTTGTCATATAGACAGGTGTGTGGCTTTCCTAATCAAGTCCCATCAGTATAATCAAACACAGCTGGACTCAAATGAAGTTGTAGAACCATCTCAAAGATGATCAAAAGAAATGGACATCACCTGAGTTAAATATATGAATGTACAGCAAAGGATCTGAATACTTGTGATATTTCAGTTTTTCTTTTTAATAAATCTGCAAAAATGTCAACAATTCTGTTTTTCTGTCAGGTTGGGGTGCTGTGTGTATATTAATGAGGAAGAAAAAGAGAACTTAATCGATTTTATCAAATGGCTGCAATATAACAGAGTAAAAAAATTTAAGGGGTCTGAATATTTTCCGTACCCACTGTATAACAATAATATGTAGCTATTAAATAATTGCTTAGTATATTCTTAAATGTACAGTGTGAGTCAGTTAAACAAATCTATTAATACTAATTAATAAATTATTGTGAATTATAGATTAGATTATTTCGTTACACATTACACAAAAACACCTCAGGAGAAAACATTCCAGGTGTGCATTTTGAGATTTATTTCAGAGCAAGATGTTTTTAGTTGAGACAGCTCAAATATGCATTTTAGTCTGGGACTAGCATAAAGGGTTAGTTCACCCCAAAATGAAAATGTGTTATTAATTACTTACCCTCACACAGACACAGATATAGTAGAAGTTTTAAAAAACAAAACAAATAATAAATGGTTTGCTTACAATATTCCTCCAAACTATACTGTAAGAAAAAAAAAAATAATTTTATGTCCATTGGGGCTGTCTTTTCTTTTACTTGCATGCTCCTGTTCCGTTCTCCTCATCTCTTTGCTGACCTGTATATTTTGAGACACATTGTGCTCAGAGGAGGAAATAGTTATAAGCTTCAGCGCTCTGTGCATGTCTTTCCAGTGACACCAGTCACAAGTGCTATGCATAAGAATAAAGCTACTCAGCTGCAGCTGAAACCTCAAAGGCCACTATGTTGCAGAGGAAAAATAACCCCCAAAACACCTGTCCAATTTACCTGTCCTCCTAAAGGAACCTGTCCCATGCTCAAAATATTGCCACATACATGCGCAGAAATTAAAATGAGACCACCATCAACTGTTAGCACTGGATGTTGCATATCATAAAAACACTTCACAGCAAAATAAAAACTGCTTGCCGTGCAAATTTTATTCCTCATTTGCATTGTGTGCTGTAACTCAACTGGTATCATGCAGTGCTTTTGGGGAATACACGTGAACAGGTTGTGCTGTCCCGTAAGCAGATTTTAATCATAAATACAAGCAAATTTTAAACAAAAGAAGGCACCTGGCATAAAAAGCAGGTCGTGCAGTGGACAGTCTATTTAAGAACACTATTTTCATTTCACATTTAGGTAATTTTAAAGGCCACAAGCAGTCTACTGTACATTTAGGGGTTTATCCATGTTGCTGCTGAAAGGGAGGCCTTCACTCTAATTGGGCCTTACTGGTAAAGTAGGGTGTAAGCAGAAAATAAGTAATCTGCTTTCTTATTAGCTGTTCCAAAACAAAGCAAACTAGGGATGCGAAGATTCCCCGATTCGCTTGGTGCATCGGCTTAAAAAGTTAACAATGCGATGCATCGGTTTAAAATGTGTGCATCGGATACAAATTGGCATTTGTATCGCTTCTATCATATCTGCATCGGTAAAACCCAATTTATTTCTTCATAATTATTAGCAGACATACAATCATTTCATTATTTAGAAAGTGCAATTTGTAAAATATGTCGTGCCGCTATAAACTATACAGGCTGCATGACGAATCTGAATCTGGTGTGCGTTTGGAGACTAGCGGGACGCCGGGTGAGCAAATGATCAAATCTTTTTTAATCGCAGCTGCCTTACCGGTTTCACACTGCACACGTAAGCAGTGCGCGCCGGTTGAGCTTTCACACTGGCAGAGTTTGTCACATGGAGCTGAACCGTGGCTTGTACTGCAGTAGGCTATAGACAAGCATCTTAATTCTGTTGTATTTTCCAGCGTTCTTCTTCGATTACTGTGTGCTTTGATTTATAGTCTATATTATAGTTTACACAAACAAAATGTTCAATATGTGTATATGTAGCAGAGCCTGTCAGGAAAAAATATGTCTGACCCTTCTCACATTTTGTATAAAAAATAATATATTTTGCCAGGCAACAGAAGGCTTGCGTGCAGATGCTAAATTGAATAGGTTACGCTTTGAGATCCAAGACAAATTTTGGAAATAGTTCCAACAATAAAGTGTATTTGGATTGAATAAGTGAACTGAAAAACTCATCTTAAAGCTAACAAATGTCTCAAGTTTATTCATTTAACAGACCTTTGAAGTTTGGGTAAAAACTCGTGTAAATTGTGTGTTTTTGTGCATTTTATTTTTGCATGTTGTGAGCGTGAAACACGAAACACATCAATTACACGATTTTATGGTCAAATGTTTTACTTTTCATGTTAATCAGGTCGGTTTTGATCAAGAACAACGCACTGTCCCTTAAATTCAGCGTAAGTGGCGCAGCAAATAGACTCGGCACTGCTTACGTCCTGCTGACACGTGCAGTGTGAAATCGGTGTACAGTTCTGCTTGTTCCAAGACAATAACTGACGAAATCACATTTTTTTGTCTGTAAAGACATTCAGCTTACAACGTTACATAGAATGAGGGCTCCCGATACCTATATACCTGCATATTTGTTTCATTGCATCATACTGCATCAAATCATGTTTAATCGAATCGAAATTGGTTTGCACTGCATTGTAACAGGGGTGTATCGTATTGCATTGCATCGCATTGCTAGCTGCTTCATGTACCTTTCATGTATCGTATCATTGGCTATACATCGAGATGCGTATCGCATCGGCCTCAGTTATGGAGATGCACATCCCTAAAGCAAATGCTTATCTAGATGCCAGACTCAAAGTTTTCACCAAACAGGAGTGTGCATACGGCAATATCAGGTTAAAAGAAATTAGCTTGGTGGAAAAAATACATGTCAAATTGTCATTTTTATGATTATATTGACACATTCAGCTTAGCCACATGCTAGCATTAAATAATTCGGATTGCTTGTCAACTGAGTTACTCAAATCAACCACTTGGTTAAAATGAAACCAACATATGCTTCATTCTCAAAAAAATACCTACTAAAAGGAAAAGCTTGCTGTACCAGTTGTAGTATTGTTAAAAGTCAATACTTGGACTCTGATGCTACTGGTAAAAAGGGAAAAGTTATTGTGTCCTTGCGGTACACTGGATAAATAATGCTTTTACTGTACACTGATAATTCCCTAAAACATTTCTTCATTGGGACATTTTAAGCTCAATATGAGCTAGGGTTGGGCTTTAATACAGATAGCCATAGATCACTGACACACTATGCAATAGCACGTTCAGTATCACAAATGAATCACCTGCGAAAGTGAACACAATATGGCTCTATGTATTAACTAGCCGTTCATTTGTGAACAGGTGATGAAGAACTACTACTACTATTCAAGAAACTGGCTTTAATGGCTAGATGCAGATGACTTAAGCATGCAATATATTGTTTAGCCCTAATATGAGCTTGAGGTATAAGGGGTCTATTCTTACTGGCTTGAGAGATCCCAGGTTTAAATCCCGGACAAGCCCCCAATTTTTTATGACCCATGGCTCAGAGGAAGCAACAAAATGAAGGACACACACAAAAAATGTTAAGCTTAATAAAAAATGTTTTATTAAGTAAAAAAATAACTTGCCACAATAACACCGCAAATAGAAGAAACAATAATGTAGTGTGGTTAGATGCTCCAAACAAATCAACACAAACTCAATTAGCGATACTCTTTTGAAGGACCATCTGAAGCACAGTGACGTGTGTCAAATGGACTGCAAATTGGGGTAAATCGTAGGTGGAGCCACCAATTACAAAGCCATTAAACAAGCAGCAACCTTATACCCATATCATGAAATGAATGTTGCCTGGCATGCAAGGACAAGTGTTTTCAACTTGACTGTGACTTGGATAGGAAGCCAATGGAGGAAGCATAGCAGGTGTGTATTGTGGGAGTACTTGTAAAGGTGTAATATCAGCTGGGCCTGAGTATTCTGGATGAGCTGAAGAGGTTTTATTGCATATCCTAGGAAGTCAACAATAATATGTTGCAAATCGAGACAAGAGCACACCAGGAGTTGCACCGGAACCAGTAGCTTCCCTGGTAAGAAAAGGTCTGACTTGGAAGAGTTTTGCTGAAAGTATCTACTTAACTATAGGTTAAGCCAAAACATTGTCCAGTGTAACAACAAGCTTCTTGGCTATCTGCATGGGTGAGATGGTTGAGTTGTCTATTGAAATGACAAGGTCTTGACCTGGACAAATAGCAGCTTTGTTCTTGTTAAATTTAGTTCAAGATGATAGACACTCATAATCCCTAGTGAAGGTCTTGAGACTGAGTGCTGTCAGCATATCAGGGTGTTAATTTCAGGGCCATAAAGAACGACGGCTTACTTTTTCAGGACATGCACTTCCTTGTCTTCACAGTTTTTAATGCTGCTGAAAGATCTAGCAACATGTTCAGTTTTGAACAGTTTTTGTACATTTGATCAGTTTGAACCCATGAGCTTTGTTTTACAAGACCAATACAGTATTTGAGCTACAAGAACTTCTACCAGCCATAGAAAGTATTGTAAGATTTGCTGAGGGATATGGTTGCTTAAACCTATGGATCCAAAACTGCCTGCAAGATTCATGTGTATAAACAAGGCTAGGAAGCCTGAGTTATGAGCAACAAGACCCAGCGAAATAAACAGAATTATAAGAGCACCTCTCTAGGTGTATTAATTCTGAATGTTTGTGTCATCTAAGAACAGTCTGAAAGCCTCACAACAATGCAGTAACCAAGAAAGAAAATGTGCCACTTACTGTACAATGCTTTCTCCAGCCAGGTATCATTACCACCTTTCACACTCACTACAGCTGCAGTGACTTCTCTCCAGAGACAGCAAACGTCAAATGACTGAGAACTAAATGTTCTTACTGCACAACACATCCACCACTGACAGGACCTTCAGAGGGAGCACTGTTCAAGGCTTAATACAAAGCATTTTAAAACTAACTATAGGTTTGAGAACGAAATTTAATTTATCTGTTTTGGGTTGCCCCCTGTATGCAATTTAAGGTGAGGGAATGAAAACGTAAGGGAGACAGAGCAGTTCAAATATGAAGTAAAGTTTTTTAAAGAAGTAAAGAAATGTTGTTTATTTAGGATTTTGTCAGTAGTGGTTGCTGAGTGACTTTGTGCAAGGACAGTCTAACAGGCAGGGCAGTGCACTGGAGAATTCTGGGAATTTTCACACATCATGGTATCCCTGCACATAACTGACAGTGACAGGCAGTAACTGACAGCCACTTTGGAATGTGAATAAAGATCTGGACAATGATTAGAGGTAGTGTTAATACAGACAATCTGGCTGATGCATGTCTTGAATGGCAAAATAGTGGATCAAATTGGTACCGCATACCAATTATCAGAATTTGAGAAGCATTGAACAGATATGAGTAGCTAGCACAGTATAATGTATATGCCTCAGAAATTATTTTGGAAAAATAAATTCAAAATACTACCAGTATTCACAACATTTTAAATTAACAGTGTTTAATTGTCTGCATGCTGCACAGCATGTTGTGCAAATTGCTTTAGCAGGTAGATATAAAGTGTACTTGGCCTTTTTTTTTTACCATGAAAACCACATGAGATCCTTGAAGGTATAATTCAAGGGCTCTTAGCCCTTGAGCCGTTCTCAGGGATTCATCGCATCGAGGGCCTGGCGCCAGACGCTCCGCAACATCCGGCTGCCAGGGGGGATGGAAGAACTCGACAGGGTCTACTGATAAGGACACTCTGGAGAATATCGTATGCAAAGCCGACCGACCAGGTCCTACTCCAGCTCTTCAGCTATTTGAGGTGAGAACACGGGAGGATACCGGTTCAACATGAAGGCTATAAAACCTAGCAAACGTGTTTGGGGTCGCCCAACTCTGCACCGGACAGAGTTTGCTCTTCTCCCGATTGACCCGAAGACCCAACAGGCTGAGGTGTTGTAACACCAGGTGTGTTTCGCTACTTTGGTAAACACACAGGGCGACAGGGAGAACCCGAAGGGCAGAACGCGATACTGATATGCTCGACCTTCGAATGCGAACCTCAGGAATGGCCTGTGACATGGAAGAATCGAGAAAGTATGTGTCCTTCAGGTCTATTGCTGCAAACCAATCCTGGGGACGGATGCATTTGAAAATGCATTTCAGCTTCAACATCCTGAATGGAAGCCTGTGAAGAGCTTGATTCAAGACTCGTAACCCACCACCTTTCTTGGGCACTATGAAGTACGGTCTGTAGAATCCCGTCTTCATATTGGCTGGAGGGACCAAGGTGAAATTCAGAAATGAAACAGCATCGTGTTTTTGGGGCAAAAAACATTCAGGGCTGAAGCCCCAGAAGCCACCGCCCACTACCTTTGGCATCCTGTAGGTGGCGATATAGCCTCTTCCACCCAAGAGATTAGCAGCGGTAGATAAAGAGAGAAAGATGCCGACTTGTCACACGTAATCACAGTGTAACGAGTAACGGTAACCGTCTTTTCAAATGTAGTGGAGTAAAGAGTACATATGTTCAGTCAAAAATGTAGTGGAGTAAAGAGTAAAAGTTGCTTATATTTTTGATACTCAGTACAAGTACAAAGTAGCCAAAAAATACTTAAGTACAGTAATAAAGTAACAAATTTACTCAAGTACTTTACACCACTGCACATAAACTATTCTTTCTCTTCAAAATAACACAACAACAACATTCTTTTAGATCAGAGCAAACAGTTTAGGCCAGCTTCTTGTTACTGGGGAGAATGCATGAATAAGAAAGAAACCGGTCGTTTCAGTGGAATTTAAGGTTTTTGCTCTGCAAAATGTCTAACTAATGCATATAAAATACAAACCATCACTGCTAGAAATGACCCTTTTATCTTCATTGACTACTCATACTGGTCCACAGTCAACAACAGGTTCATATATAAAAAAAAGTTTATTCCTGCATCATATTTGTGTCCATGGAATCTGTGTCTATGTCCATCTCTTTGACAGGGAAATGTCTCATCTGTGGTTTGATGTGGCAGTAAAGACTGTGAATGCAGTGGTGTAATGAATGATGGAGGAAAGTAGACTCGTCAATAAACAGTTCCATAACGACATGCAAGAGAGGCACAATTTCAGATGCATTACGTGAGACAGGATTCAATTTCCCTGCATGCACCTTTGCTGTCTGACTCCTGCCATTTTAAAGAGGATATATGACAGTTAGCTGATGCATCCACCCTTTCATCTGATACACATGCATCACATACGAAAATGCTGAAAGTATCTTGTCTACATATGTACACAAACACATATAACAGGGGGAATAAGGAAGCAAGCAGTAGATGTTTTTTTTGTTTTTAAACAGCTTATAATACAAAAATGCAAAACTTATTATCCGTTTCATATTTACCCACCTCTAAATGTCATCTGACAAAAACTGTAATGAGTTGTTTCTCAAAGACAGGTTGTGGAATAAACTGCATGACCAGGGTTTACACTGCTAATGAAAAGTCAGGATATGGGAGACTATATCACCTTGATCTTGAGACCAATTCAAAGTCCCATAAAATCCCATAAGGCCTAGCTTCAACATAAAAGAGAAAGACAGATGATGCAATGAGTAAGAGTTTACCAACTACCATGCAGTTTAAATTATGTTGGATAGGTGTGCTTTGTTCAATGGATCCTGGCCTTCACATTTAACTAATATTTTAGGAGGTATAGGTCATGGGGGTTTGCTGTGCTCCAGTGACCTCCAAGGGGGTGATATAGGGGAAAATGTAGAAACAAAAATCTTAGTATTAATATTCATCATCATGAAAAATGCATTGACCAAATTTAAATTTGTATTGTTCAAATAAATATTATATTGGGGGGGCTCAATGCATGCTTGATATATACATTTACTTCGAATACATAATTTCATCATGAAAAAGTTCAAGCTAAATTTATGTACAATATAAAAGCAAGGATATACCATTGTGGCCACAGCCATATCACCCTGCAGCCCAGATCTGGTTGCCTACTGAAAATAAGCAGGGTTGAGCCTGGTCAGTACCTGGATGGGAGACCTCCTGGGAAAACTAGGTTGCTGTTGGTAAAGGTGTTAGAGAGGCCAGCATGTGCTCACCTTGTGGTCTGTGTGGGTCCTAATGCCTCAATATAACATCTCATGTCTTTCGGATGAGATGTTAAACTGAGGTCCTGACTCTCTGTGGTCATTAAAAATCCCACAACACTCATTGAAAGAGTAAGGGTGTAACCCCGGTGTCCTGGCCAAATTTCCACTGGCCCTTGTCTATCATGGCCTCCCTGTAATTCACATCCATTGACTGGTGGTGGCTGAGGAAAGACCCCCACACATGATTGTAAAGCGCTTTGGGTGTATGGCAACACGCAGTAAAGCGCTGTATAAAAATGTGTCATTCATTCATTCATCGTGTATATGGTTAGACTCACATAGTTCATGGCAATGCAATTCAATATTTTATTTTAGCAATGATTGTTTACTTGTATGCTAAACAATTTACATTCTGCTTGGGGTGCAACGAACAACATATTTTGTCCTGATTGCATCAGCATGAAACATTGCATACATTGCTTGAACCACATCTGAGGCAATATTTGAGTACAGTTAATAGGTAGGTGGGACAGTGATGGTATTGAAACGGTCGGAACAACATATTTGTAGCTCATACATGACTGAAGCTAAGCCATTATCATTAAACAGCTTCACTTATAAACAGTGCAACAGCCTGAAGAGCTTGAGTGTTAGCTGGGAGGATGCAGCATCAAACTTGTTAAAGTTGCCTGTTGGTGATTTCAGGATGAGTTCTGGGTTGCTTGTAAATAGCTGGCAGCGATGAGAAGCCTCGGCAGAGCTCTGATCATTTGCCTGTTCATACTTCAATAAAAAACTAAATTCCTCCAGCTTGCAGACTCGATTTGTGAAGCGTGCATGTTACAAAAGCTTTGATTTCAGAGAATGTATTGTCTCAGGCTGTTCTCTGGAAGAGTAACTAAGATCAAGCATAGAAAACAACAACTATTATGTTTTAGTGGTTTACTTTTTCTGGCATTCTAACAATATAAAATTTTCAAAAACAAAACTAAGACATCGCCCCCTGAAACAGACAATCCTGAACTCTTAATCGAGATAAATGTGACCTGATCCAGCAAAATGATTCAGAGTGACCCAAATTTTTAAATTGAGATTTTGAATTTATGTAACATAAATGTAATATTGACGCATGTAACTCAAATGTTTAGATTGTGAGCTTTCAAAATATACAGTTTCAATTTATTTTGATGGTCCCTGTAACGTATTCTGTTGATTATCAGTAACATTGCACCTACATATCTACTAACTCTCAATAGAGTGCTAGCAGAGTATTA
>JAUMHI010000063.1:3798252-3820379 GCA_032359435.1 Enteromius unitaeniatus
CTAATGAACTAAACAGGGAGAAACTAACTGAAGACAAGACAGGACTAAACCAAAATCTGACAAAGGACAGGGGAGACAAGGACAGACATGAAACATGAAACCAGAAACGCCTACGGCTTTACAATAGTGTAGTCATTTCAATAATTGTTGATCAATTTAGAATACTATAAATCCATTTTTGAAATTATTTCTTCAAATTACACATTTAGGCCAATCTTTAAAAAAAAACAAAAAAACATAACAGCTTACACTATCCTTCAATCAATCAATTATTGCTACATAATTTTCATATCTGACAATTGCATGGATAATAAGTTTTGGGATCATTATTGTTTGGCAGCGGCTATTTATACCAAGTGCACATAGCATTTTCTGATATTTATACCAGCTATTGCAAGTGACATTTTTCTGCACCTCAGTATTGAAGTGCATTATAAAACCAAATGCAACTTATTGAGTGTAAATGTTTTTATGTTTTTTAATTCACATCATTAAATAGATGCCATGGTTGACACCTTTATTGGGTAAATAAAACCCTCCCTAACCCTACCCAATACTTAATTTTCAACTTTTTGAGTATTTCTTTCATTTTTATTCAAAATAAATGCTTTTATTAGGTTATTTGAAATGTTAAAATGGACCAAAAAAAATTGCGTTGTGATATTTTCTAAAATAGTGGAAAACTCGAGGGAGATTGTGTTACTTTTGTTTTCTTTGCACAAAAAAAAAAGTATTCTTGTAGCATCACAGGGACATTTCTCTGATGTATTTACTGCATTTCTGAACCTGGAGCGTTTTAGATTTCATCAAAAATGTCTTAATTTTTTTTTCGAAGATGAATGAAGGTCTTACAGGTTCCATTTTACATTCACGTTCCACTCACATACATGAAACATGAAGGTGTGACAGCATTAAAAAGCTTTCTCTTCAGAATAGACCAGACAGTAAGTGCAGTCCTAGCTATGCATGCGTATCTGAACACCGGCTGTGATGCACTAACTTTTTTAATTAGACGTTGCATTGCATGTTGAACTCTCACCCAAGTAGCATTATATAAGTGCACCATCTTTGTATATCTGAAGTCTTCAGTAAGACATTTCTTCTTAAAACTATGCATAACCCATTGCCATCCTTAATGAGCAAACCAATGATAACAAGGGCATGACATACACTGCAAGCATTATTATTTTTTGTTTTCTTTTCCTAATGACAGTATTATGAGGAATTTCATGGTTTTCCTTATGGTTTGCTGTTGATATAAATGGTATATATTACATATTAACACGTATTTCTATTAAATTATGGATTGCTAGAGAAATGAGGCATGAATTGCCTCGCAATGTAGAGGAAATTCACTGCAGCTTTGATCAGTCTTCCCCAGCCCTCTAATCAGCATGTGTGCAGAATGTACGTTTTTTTAAAAGTAAGAATTAGCGTTAGTATTCTCCAATCTGCCATTAATAAAATATATTAAACATTCAGCACTTCTGGCTTTCTGCCAGCACCTGAATGGCTGTGGACAAATATTGCTTTGTGTGCTTTGACTAAACAAATCTTTTATACATTTTCAGATAGAGTACTCTGCTCAGCAGTGGTTTAATTTTGAACTCTTAGTCTAAATCGCATCTCAGTGTCCCTAATGCCTTCTAAACTGCGGGATGTGCTCTTTCCAGCTACCTGCTTTTACCTCATCCCGCTTTGTCTGGCCCTTTGAAAGTGCAGCATCTAGAAGCTTTATAGACCGATGTCATACTGTGCATTTTAATAATCCTCTGTTGCTCTCACTATATTATGGGTTACTTACAACTTAATATCTCTAGAGAACAGCTGTGTTTTTGATTACAACTGACAATACGTTTACACATCCCACATGAATAACAGGTGATACACACTTTTAAATCAATTTCAATGCACCTTTTCAATGCACCAAAAGTTCTTTATAGTGTTTATTAAATTGTTCTTCACACTAAGAAGACAGGGGAAAAGGTTTACCCAAATAAAAGGTAGAAATTATCTGCAGTGTTCATATCATTTATTCATTGCTTATAAGGTTGTTCATAAAATGATAAGCGTATCAATAATAATCAGCATAATAATTTTAGACATCTTGCTGCAAAGAAATAAACATACTAAAATTACAATATACATCTAAAATATTAAACATATTTTTCAGCCAATTAAAACTCTTACTTTCATATTATTTATAGGATAGTTTTACTCGAATAAGTTATTAAATATTTTAAAGTTAGCATATTCATTTAATACAATTAACATGTTACCTAGTAAAGACAGCACACATACACACATAAATGTTTCAATTAGTAATTCTTAGCTTATATTTCATAGCAAGCAAGCTTTGATGATAATTAAAATCAGCCATAGAAATGCAGATGACTTCTTAGACTCGTCTGGATTTAATTTGTAAATCAATTTGCAATAACAGTCTCTTAACCTTGTCCTGGTAAAAGCATTTATGTTTGTATGCTGATATTAGATATTTCAGTTTCTTCCAAAACAATGCATAACATAAATATCTAAACAATATGGATGATTACTGGTCCACATTAGCATGCATTTTCTCTTCCAGATTTTGTTATACAGTACTACAACATCTAATTGTGTCCTGTTGGTCATCGTATCTGTATCTAAGTAAAACTGATTGCGTCCTGTTTTTGCAAAAAGCTGTGGTGGCCTCTGTCACCTTGGTAATGAAATACAAGTATGAGCGGGGTAAGAGAATTAATCACGCTCCCAGCTCTCCTCTCGTCCTATCACACTTCCCATCTAAATGAATATTGGCCTTGGTTCAAATAGCCCTGAGAGTGTTTCATCTTGAGCATGAAATCAAATTGAATCAAAGTGGTGACAGAAGGACAGGTAATATTACCATGCTCATTTCTGCTCCTAGACACCTTGGCGAAACAGTGAAGAGACATGATTCCTCCAGCTTAACCTTCAGCAAATGTTGATCTTTAACCCCAGCAGGTTAAACTAAATATGAAATATAATATTTTCTTTTAAATCAGTAGGACCTTTTGGCAACACTTTAGCATAACTTCACACTATGAATCATAAATTAACCATTAGTAAATTATCATAATTTATAAAACATCATTCAACGTTAATAGGCATTGGTAAGCACTTTGTAAATACAGCTATACATGTTTAATTCTTTAATTCTTCTTTTTTAAAGATGCAAAATGAACAGGACTGACCTGTCAGGTCTTTTTTTGTCTGTTCCTGGAGTTAAATATTCTGGTTTATGATGAACATTCATCTTTTTCATTTTTAAGTTTTATTTTTAAGCGCTCTGTGCCGCTGAAGCTTGTTATCTCTTCTCTGTGGTAGATTTGGCTAAGAGTTTGAAGGTGCCTTTAAGTGGACAAGCATGATTAAAAAGATGCATATCACATAGCTTGATTATGAGCTAAGATATGTTCAATTAAAACTGGAACAAATCAAGTGGGACTCCTTTGTTGTTCCACTGAATATTAATTAGGCCAATTAACTGAGATAAATTCGAACTTAAAACATAATTGGTTGCTAGATGACACTGTATGGAGGTTCACACAAGTCTCAAAAAAAAAAAAAAAAAAAATATATATATATAAATAAATAAAAATATACACTATAAAAATATAGCAAATGCTCTTTTGTGGTTGTATATAACATGTATATTTGGGCTGTTTCGAACTACTGCATAAACTGTATGAGAGGGTCATATTTCATGTGGAAATAAGTTAAAGTAAACAGCAGAAACACTTGGACATGGACACCTTTGGACTTCATCATGTCCTGTGTCCTTAATACGCACATACATCTGTTTCTTTATTCCTCCTTCACTGACTGAAATAAACCCATTCATTTACAAATGGGCTCAATGGTGACGGTAAAACCACAGAGCCCATGGTGTGTGAAATGTACCGAGCAGAACATACATCTAAATTTGGGAGTATCAGAGATTAGAGGAGACATTCACAGTTGGCCAGAAAGGCTTAATGAGCCGGTTAATGATGGCAGAGCCACTGATACGCCACAGAATAGGTACCTACTGATTAAACTTATTTTTCTTTCCAAAAATGTGAAAGTCTCCTAGGGGGTAGAGCAAATGAGTTCATGGCCTTTGAATACACATAAAACTCCTGTTAAAGCTGTTCAGCAGGGAAACATGCTTCGTTTGAGAGTAGAAGGTAATGCGAGGACAGTCATATTAGACAAGTTGGAGTTTTGCATGGTCTGCTGAATATGGTTATTTATTGTATTTTTTATGTAATGTGAAAAGTTCTGCTGATTCTAACTTTATGCTGGATCACTGTGAAGACTGCTGTTACTAAAGCCCCAAATAATTGGTGACCATCATAAATACAGTATATAGATAAATACAGTATTTTTTTTTTTTTTTAAGAATGTGCTGATTTGATAGAAGCAAAAATTCTTTAAAAGGTGAACTCTACAGGGTGCAGTTTTATTTCATCAGCCACTACCTTTGTTCCCTAATTACATTTAATGGCGTGTTTAACAGTCTGCTAAGATAATGCATTTGTAATGATGCAATAAGACAGAAAGAGAATCCTTATGCAAATACAACTTTATTCAAGAAGATAACAAATTAGACGATCTAAGACAGGATCCAGGAACATCCGAGGAACAATACTGGGAGCATCAGACATCCATATTTCAATGACCAGCACACACAAGTGAAAAGCACACCATTTAAATAAACTAGGTAACAAGGGGGCGTGGGCAGTTGTCATGGGAACAAACAAGGGTAACTATGGAAACAAGCAAACTAAGGAAACTGGAGCTAAAATCAGGAAGTGAAGACAAAAACACTGGGGCAAAGAAACACTTCATCATATAAGTCCAAGGACAAGCACAGCAAACGTGACAAGTTTACTCACAATGAGGCGCATAAAGTTTTGTTGTTCAAGCTTGTGCATTGTAGGACACTATATGACGGTGCATAGACAGTCTTTATTGCATGTTTCACAAGACTTTCAAATTAAGTCATGCTTGAAGCTCACACAGTTTTATCTAGAAGAGATTAATGTGAATCTGGTAATGTCATATAACGTTGATTGTTGTATGTATTGCAACAGTTCGGAATATAAATATCCGGTGAGTAATTCTCAATAACATTTATGGATTATATCAAATTTAGTCTACACCCTAACCTTAAACATATCTATGGAAGCTCGTTTCTGCCACTCAATAAAAAAAGATTGAAAAAAGGTTACTGTAATTTTTTTTTTTTTTTTGTGAGATACAAAGTCAGAATTGCGATTTATAAAATCACAAATGTTTCTCGTAATTCTGACTTCATATCTTGTGATTCTGACTTCATATCTCACAATTCTGACTTGATAAAAGTCAGAATTGTGAGATAAAGTCGCAATATCTTTTTCTGGCAGAAACAAGTGTCTATATATATCCCTTAGTGTTAACAGAAGAAAATTAAAAAAATGACTGGCTGAAACTACCATGCTGTTTTACCTTGCTATTTTGTATGTGAAATCTTGGGTTTCACAAGTCGTACCTGTGAGCTCTGCATTGCTCTACCAGGTGAGGTAACAAGCAAGTTTACAGCCTCAGGATAGCCATACAAATGAAGCTAGTTATGTGTTGCACACATCAACATGTTTTTCTTACAAATCTTGCACTGGGGTAAAATAGTTTTGAGGTTAGGGCTAGGAATCGTCCAAAAATTGTTTTGATACTGATACCTTGAGTTTGATACCGTTTTCTGAACGATTCCTTTTTAATACCGATTTTATTAAATCAGTTTTTAAAAAATGACATTATCTCAAAAAAAATTTTTTTTCTTTTTAGCTTGTTGACATTTATACAGACTCAAAATCTCATCTCCTAAGCCACTGCACGGAAAATGGAAAATATATCCAACACTACGAATCAGTGCAAATTAGTTTTAATAAAGTTCAAATAGTTTTCAGTTTACACATCTGTTATGCTACCTTTACACTAGTGCATTATTATTTATTCTTAAAATAACCTTGTAATTTTGTAAATGTTAAAATGTTTTGTATTTAAAACTTTATTAAGGCATAAAACATTTGTCTTTTAATTCATGAAGATTTAATTTTACTGTTGGTAAATAAAGGGGATTTTATATTACAGTTTAAAACACTGAAGGAATACTGTTTTAATAATGTCTGTAGTAGCCTATTATGTACATTCTACCGAACAATAGTAATATATTTCTGCTGCCACGTCCAAACCTAACTTTTATTTTGACGGCTTGCCACGAATACCTTTTATTTAAATGTGTCTGTACATGATATGACGATAGGGTTACTCAAATGAAACAGTCAAATGCTCTTGAAGTAACCGGTTGTATCAAGGCAATTCGGTCAGTACCTAAAAAGTATCAAACTCGATACCTAGCCCTATATGAGGTCATAACATAGTATTGTGTAACAAACCAAAATAAATACATAAAAATAAATAAACAATAATGTGCCGTTGCAATCATAGTTTGTGGGAAATTGAATAAAAGTTTTGTATGTTTAACTTTTATTTCAGCTGGAATATGCATGTACAAGTTGTTGCTATTTTTTTTTTCCATTTGAAAACTCTCCTTTGTTTGGTAACACAAATATAAGTTTTAGCTAAGTAAACAGTGAACAAATCAATACGGGGAATTATTTCTTAATGCATGGCTTCATACTCTCTAATTCTTATTCTTCAAACTCAATTTCAAAGAAAAGAACGAATGGTATATTATTTAAAATGTCTAATTTTGTGTTACAAAGGAAATAAAGCACAGGTTTATAACAAGATGAGGGTAAAAATTCCAAATTCCAAGAAGTTAACTATCGCTTCAAAAACAGCCAGTCAAGGTAAAAATGGTTCAGCTTTCAAAACCATAACTAAAGACTTCTGAATTCAGTTTTATTAAGCTTTTTATTCATCTGCTGTGTACAGTACATGCCCTCTAATGCTCTTCAATCAGTGCTGGGTGCTGTTGCTGCCCTAAAAGTTACAGCATTTAGTGCTATAACACAAACTGCTGTCTGATGAGTTAAACCACAAGATAATAATCAACAGCTTTAAATGAACAGATTTATAATTCAATGTTAATTTCATTTCATTATATTAATAATCAAAAAATAATAAAATACTTCTGAAATGAATTCACTCTCTAGAAGCAATCATAGTTCTAGAATCTATACCATAGAATCTTGATATATATCTGAACACGGCTCTGCTCTAATTAGGTGAAAGTATGTAGAAATGATCAGATATTTGAACATCTTTTGATCCCACATTAAACTTTGTGAATGATAGTTATTCCAATACTGTGGAAATCTGTCAACATATGCAGCTAAAGATACTGTGTGGGCCCGACCATCAGCGGTGGTGGTCACAAGCTTCAGAGTCACACATCTTATCACCACCCCCAACAACCTATTTTCATGTCAGCATTTCTCCATGAGGAACAGTAATTGGCTGAAGGTTTCAGTGAGACATAGTCAATCATTGCTGCAACAGCTGTCGTTGACAGTGTCCTGTGAGGGGTCAGTAGATAGGTGAAAGAGGCAAATCATTGCACGCAATAATAACTGAACACGTGGGCTGATTACTGAAGGAGTCTGGGAGATTTACTGGGATCAGCAGACTGCTGTGTTGGAGTGTATTTGCATCGGTGAGCGAATGCAGTGATCTTGTTTCTGTCAGAGCTTGGCTGTTAAAAAAAATACTTTCTCTACATCTCTGGATGCAGGCAGGAGAACTGCTATCATCAATCAATACAACACAGAGCTCTGGCCCTAACACCTCACTTCACATCCAGCTGTGTATCTACTAGGGGTGCAAAAGTTCCCCTACATAACTACCCATATGGTTTGCTATTGTTGTACTTCAGTTCATTTAATGTTTAATGACATCTGTAAAAATATGCATATAAAACGTGCATGAACTGCAAGGTCTATGTTTTCAGCAGTAATTACAGTAATTTACTGTATTGCAAAAGAAGAGAAATCAACTTCATCAGCAATAGATCAAATGGATTTGAAGCAAGCGATTATTGTCACCATTTGGTAAATTGCACCATTTTGAAATATGTAACTTAAGCCTGTAAGCCTGTTTAATGCTGTTTTCACGTGCTATTGGAATTAAGTTTCCCAATTAAAAGTTGGATGTGCACAGCCTCTCAAGTCCTTTTTACTACTGGGAAAATCATAAATAATTTTGATACCAGAGTTTCTGAGTTGGAAAGGTCATAAACTTTAAACATGGAGGGGACAACTATTTGCACTTGTCAATATTGTTCTCACAACTTAATCCCTATGTCTTGTCACTAAAGTAGTGTTTTTGATATATATGATCCAACCTAGGCTCACTGGAAATATGTTCCTCTTCGTACATTTCTGCAAGTTTCCACAAGTAGGGCTTGCTGCATACCACAACATCCAGGGGGTGATGTTGGATCCACATCTAGGAGGTGGAGAGTGGAAGGTTTAGGAGTGGAGCAGGGTAGGTTTAGGTATATTAAGGAGGGAGTGGTTGGATCTTTATCCATTCACGCCCCCTGGATGTTGCAGTCTGCTCTAGAACAGTAGAGGCAGTAAAACCTCCACAACTTATTTGTTTTCACACAAAATGATGAAATACATGTATACATGTACATTTGTGATTAATAAAGGCAAATTTTCACACAGTTAGTTGCAGAATGGTATGCTATGACTTAAAAACAATTTTAACATCCTGCACGATTTGAAAACTGATACTTTCGAATGTCAGCAGTGATTAATTGTCCGTCGCTCCGCTCTAAATGAGTTTATTTGCAAAAACTTCACTTCAAAAGTTTGCGCTTCCTCATAATCAAGAAGGATAAAGTTTAGCGTATTTGGCATGCTGTCCGGGGGGCGGCGACCCGGGAGGACGGCGGACACCGAACCCTAGAGGCTTGAACAGATATGTTTGTTATGAAAGGGAATGCATGCTAAATGTGTTAATGTTCGCACAAATTAATATTCATATTCACCTCCAGAAAAGTCTTTTCTTCTTCTTTGCTTCTTTTTTTTTTCATTTAAAATTATAATTTAATTTAATTCAGGAACAAATAAAGCACCTGTCTAGTAAGCCACTGAATCATTCTTTGTTCTAATGACTTAATAAATAACAGAACTTTTACAATAATTAAATCAATTATGACATTTGGAACTATTTTGATGGCAGATAAAAACAGACAAAGTAACTGTCAATGTTGTGTCTAAAATGAAAATGAATATTGAATTCTTGTTCAATTAAACATTTTAAAAGCAACATACACACACATTGAAAATGTCCAGTCTTTGGGTTATTTGATTAATTCTAGTCAATTAGATATCTAAATGTGTCAAATATCCAAATCGTTTTAATAGAAATTTAATTGAAAAAGCTTTTCAGACACACAAAACAAAATGGCATTAGTTTGACTGGCCTGTAAAGACATGATGACATGAACGCACATGGCTTTCTCATTATTTTTAATTACACCAGCCCACCCACAATACTTTTTGAAATGATGAAAACAAGGGATGATTATTTAAAAGAATATGATAATGGCACAGGGGTATAACAGGGTTTTTAGAAAATGTAAATAATTACCTCCTTTATACTTGATTATAGCTAATTATTGTGTCAACATAGACTATAGAAAAATATATTAATATATATATATATATATACACATAACGTTTCAGAGTATTAAATAATTATGCATTGCAGTCACAGATTCTGGCAGATTTCTTGGCATTGCAAATCATTTTACTTAAGGAACCTATAAAATACAGTAGCTTTGAGTTGCAAAAAAAAAAGAAAAAGAAAAAAAGAATAATAATATAGACTCACCCCCTTAACAACTCAAATAAAAGATACAGAGCTTAATCTCAAACCAAAAATTGAACTTTCCTAAAAAGGAGGTAATACTCAGTCTGGACAGTAGATTTTAAACAATAGCACCAACATATGAACAGAAGCAACTGTGAAAAGATCAGTTTGCCATTTAAATCAACATTTGAGACATGAATGTGGGGAGATTTTGCTTCATAATACAACACTGCAGTTAGATATTTTATTTTTTTTGCATCTCTGCCATCAAAGAGCAAGAGAGTTTCAAAAATCTCCCTGAGCTGAAGCATGGATCACTAAAAAGATTAGCAGTACTGTGGGCTCTGTTCCAAATCATAACTGCCTATGTAGGCAACACCTTAAAGTGACATAGGCGCACTCATGACACTACGGCTGTTCCAAACAACAGGCAACAAAATGATGCAGCCTTGCCTTCTAAAACGTTTTGGCCCAAGCTTAAGGCACCGTTGCATGCATGTTTCTTGGAAAAGGAAATCCCATATTGCATTGTGACTCGCAAGATGGTAGATGACATAAAAGGAAGTTTGATTATAAATATATTTTGATTACAATTAATGTAGGTTTATTATATTTTATCCAAAATGGAATATGCTGCAGTGACACTCTTTGAGTTACATGAATGGGGAGAAATTTACAGTATCGTTTTAAAATATTTATCTATTATTTATCCATTCTTGCCAATGTAAAATGTTGCAAATCAGTCATTTCCAATGGTTTGGGTGCTGCCTACATGGACAACACACAGCAAGGCAGCTTATGGAGTTTTGGAACGGGGCCAAACTTTGAAACACTTAGCTGATATCGTTTTCAATAAAAGAGAAGGCCATTTTGCCAGGAATTGTATTTCCAGAAAAACAGAAAAGAGTTTTTCTTTCTGGTGCAATTTAAGCCATTTTATGACAATTTTCTAGAAGACATTTTGGGAGGACATTCTGACAGGAAATTCAGACAAGCTCTCTGAAAGTGGACAACAGAGATTCCTTTATATTGCAATAGCTGCCAACAGGGCAGCAGGGTACCTCATACGCCTCACTTAAATTCATTAGCCATAGTCTAATAAAGAGAGTAATTATTAGAAGTCCTGCTCCTCCGTCCTGTTAGCATATGAAGCAATTATAACGAACAACTGAATGTTAACAGGCTCATTAGATAGCAGAAGACCATACAAATGCCTCATTTCCATATGAGGCCTTTAACGTGGCCTGACAACAGACAGGGCCAGAAGAGAGACACAGACAACTGGAAGTGCTATCCTCCTGACATGTCCCCCTTAAAAATGAAGCCGTTCAATTAAACCGCCTTGCTTTAATCCAAATGACTTCATTCCTGAGGGACACATCCAAGTCTCATTCCCTCGCAGTCTATTAATGCTGAATAGCTGCAGGTCGGCACGTATATAAACTTGCCATTATGCACCTGTGACATTTTTGCCGCTAAGTCGCCATATGCTCATCTGGTTTGTTATTTGTAATTAGTTCAAGTAGTGAATCATTGAGATGAGGGAATCTATCTTTGTAAATCAACATAAACACATGAAGGCTTTGCAGAGATAACGGTTTAATTAAACTGAAATTCAAATTTGCCATGTGGAGGTGTGTTAAACTTATTTTAATCATAAAACTACTTTTTCAGATTTTTCAGATACTTCTTCAGATAATGTCTGAAAAGTTTGGATTTATTTGAAAGACAGCTAAATAAATAAATTGTGTGCTTTGACTTTTCTTCACCTTCATGTGTTCATTACATAAAGTATGCAAATTACAGAGTTCTTGATGCTTATTTCTCAAAACAGAATCTTTATGAAAACTATGCAATTTAATAACTAACGAAATGCAGCTATCTTTTTAATGTAAGCGCATCTGAAAAGGTCAAATATGAAAATTAAAATCTGATTATTATAGGCTGTAATATGTCTGTAACATTTATTAATTTATTTGCTTGTCATAATACCATGCAGAGACCACAGTTAATTTGTCATCTCTGCACACTCACTAAAAACTGAAAGTAAACTGAAAACTAACTTGTTCATTAAATCAAGGAAATGTTTTCTGTTGAATTTAATTATTTGTAAGGAAATCAAGTTATGATAGAATAACCCATGAAATATTGGTTTAGCTTGTTTTATCTAAGTAATTTAAAGCAGGGCTTTTTGTCCTTTTGGAGTTTTATTTGAAGTGTGTGTGTGTGTGTGTGTGTGTGTGTGTGGAAGAGAGAGAGAGAGAGAGAGAGAGAGAGAGAGAATGTGTAAGTTGTTGCAATAACATACAGTACATTTCCAAAAATTGCTTCAGTTAAACATATGTGAGACAATTAGAACATAAATCTTAATTTGTATAGTTCATACAGTATATCAAACATACCACAGTGATTCAGCAGAACCCTGTTCACTCTGAACATACGGAGAGCGCTGAAATACACTACACACATTTTATTTTTAGAACAGGCCACTTGGGAAATAAGTATGACCCACTCATTTTTATTAACATCAGCTAACAAAACAACAGGGAGTTTTTCCTTACAAGGTTTTGAAATAAGCAGGAACCAATACAAATTCAACAATATCAAATAACGCACAACATCCAAACTGATGTTTTAAAGAAAATGATGCTTGCCAGAGCAAAACACAGTCAGTGCAGCCGAAATTGTGGTGTGGTGTAGTTATGAGTTGGTACTATATTTATATGAACTTATGTATGTTACTGTACAGATGTTCTATATAGTATGAAGGTAGGTAGCATGAATGAAATTACAAATACAGTTTTTGTCAGAGTCACTATATCGTGTGACCTACCAGTATCAGTAGTCTTACTTCAGTGCCATTCATAAATCCTCTCCCGTTGCCTCATGGGATAGCAAAGTGTCTTTCGAGTACACACTTCCCAGCTGAAGTAATAAGTCATCCAAGTATTGTACGCCTACTGTTTTTGAGCATTGTTAATTCGGACATACTATTTGGCTTAGTATTTTTTGCATATTATATAGCAGGGAAGTATTTTATTTGAAATAGTAGAGAATGAAATAGTAGAGTGTGCGCATTATTTAGCAAATCGACTGAGCGAATGAAATAATCGTGTGCACGTTTTAGTAAATCAAATAAATTTTTGGAAACCTGCACAGTGGTGCATGTAAGTTTCGGATTATGGAGCGATAACATCTCCTTGTGCTTTCTAAGGAAGAGAAAAGCATTTCTGGAAGTGTTGCACTTGGCAAACGGCCTGTAAAATCTCCCTTGTCATGTCAGAGAACTGCACACTCAATCTAAGCAACACACACTGATACAGTGGCAAATATCGTAATAATATAGGCCCTGTGAGATGCAGGCTTTTGTCATAGCAGGGGAAGGATCAATGCTTAGCCCTGAGAGTTCTGCAGATGCTGAAGTCAAGTCTGCTGGGATGTCTCACACGTCAGAATCATTTGTAAGTGTATCAGGTAATGCGTTGTTGACAGGAATTTTAAGCACACTGTATACGACATTTAATGGGGTCAACAGTGCTTTTGTCATGGCAACAACATTTGTAATCCCCAACGAATTGAGTTGATTTTTGCTATTTACTTTTCTTTTCAGAGCGGCACAAACACACAAGAGCCAGCGCATCACCACCTGTGCTGAGATATCAACACATAAAGCCCTGATCAAGTGCATCTACATATGTTTAGGCTTAGTAAACAGGTTTGGCTTTATACACGGTGGCTCTATTCCAAAACCTAAGATGTTGCTTGCTACCCACACAATCGCAATTTAAGGCAACATCCTAGCTTTAATAGAGCATGATAAGTGACTGACTTAGCAGCAATTCTGTGCATCATACAAAGCACATATGAGGCTTTAAAACTGATTTCATGTTGTTAAATGATAAGTTTGGTGAAATGACATGTTTTGTATCATCCAGCAGACGTCTGACAGCTCCCACTGCTTTTGTTAGGAATACAGACAAGCTTCCACATTGTATGTACCTTCCTAAAGACAGTCAGCTTTGCATTTTCAAACAAATAAAAAAAAAAATGATTCTACTGCATAGAAGTTAAACCCTTATGTTGTTATCACAGATTAAATAGCACTGACTTTGCTCACACTTTAACCACTTAATTAAATAACTAAATAAATATTCTGACAAATTAAACGGTAAAAAGATTTACAGTATAGATTACACTAGATTTCAGTAAAATTGCACTTTTTCTAAAGTGACTGACACCTCAACCTCATAATCTTGTAGGATTTTGAGGGAAGTTGAGAGAACCCCTGTAGTTTTCAGCTTACCCACACTGAGTTAAATGACATATGTCTAAATGTCTAGGAGTCAGGACAAAATAAATACAGAGGGCATACAAACAACATTCATCCTCTGTGGCAGCTTGATCACGGTGCAGACTATCTGTGGCCTGATTTTTTATAGTTTCTGAACTCGACCTATGGGGCATTTACCCAAGTAACAGATTTAGCTTATAAAAACATTGAAACATCGTTTTGAAATGTTTCTAAAATGCTAGATGATTAGAAATGATTAGAACATTACTTATAGGTCACAGAAGATTTTTCTTAGAATGTTCAATGTATCAAGTATAAATAGCATCATAAGGATGTTCTAAAACTGTTGTTCTGAGAATCTTTTCTGTTTACCAAGTCTGAATAAAATCATGTAGATGTTTTGAAAAGGTTGTTCTAAAAACATTTTCTTTCCATATATTAATAGTTAACTACAAAGTTAATATAATATTTAGTTCTTATATTAAGTAAACGTTGTAAGAATGAATCCCTGTTTGCTTAGTATTTGGTATTTGATATATAAAATGAATGAATGAATTAGCTAGAGTAAGACAATCTAAAGAAAAAATTAATTATTTTGTGACTAACAGTGTATTAAAATGAAGTCAGTGTACTTATTTATCTAGTGAAGAGCTTGTATTGAATTAAATAATGATACACAGGGGTGCATTTCCCGAACAACGATGTAACTGGATGATTAACCACCATAGTACAATGCAAAGTTTTGGAAATGAACTAGCTACACACAACTGTTTCCCGAACACGGTCGCATCTCCGTCGTTTGAACCACATCAGTTTAACAACATAGGGCCATTGTTAATGACGTCACACGCATGTGGAGGAATGACTTGCACTATTTAACTGATTAGAGATGCTCCTGTACTGAACGTGACACGTATTGACCAATTTATTATTTTTGTTCACTGTCATTTTGCTTTATTTGATCTTTGAATCATCGCGGGTTCCCTCATACTTCATACTCCAGGGTTCCCTTAGCCATTTATTCACATGCGCACTTTTCAAAAACAGCGTTTAAAATGGACGCGCAAAATACATAATTAAAACGCATTTTATATTTAGATAGAATGGAAGATAAAGATAGTAATGCATGTTAGTTTTGCTTCTTGTGCCCAAGAGTGCATTTATTAAAGCCCATATATTTTACTAACAAAAAACTATGCTTCTAACCACAGTTCCAAAGCTGTAGTTCAAACCATGCACATTTGTGACGTTGATTGTGAATGTTCGTTTGAACTAGGCTTTCGGGAAATTTCCGGAAACGAATCTTTGAACTGTGCTGGACAGAACTTGCAACCATAGAAGGCTAACCATGTTTTTGGCAAACGCACCCCAGAATGTGTTTGCATGTTTATTTATTTAGCATATTTTCCAATCTATCGCATTACAAAAAAAGTGTGAAAATAATCATTAATTCTATTGATAAAATGCTATCATAAGGAATAACCTGCGTTGTTATTCAAAAAGTTTTTTTATACTTATATTTTATTATTAATACTATTTAGTGTTTTTCCTGTGTCCTCAGGTTCACTTTCCTTTCTGTTGGTTAGTAATAACTTTGACAAACAACAAACTGCTCTTTGAGGAAATCATGCTCCAGAAATTTACATCATTTGGAAGAGTAAATGAATATTGACACAGATGTAACCAATGTTTTGCTCTTTTGTACATTTTGTATTGGCTATTTTTCTTTACAGTGACCAAAGACATGATTTTAACTAAACTACCATTCACAGAGGCGCCAGTATTTTTTTTTATGTTTGGAAGGAGAAAGCACTCTTGAAAGGGTTGCCATGTTTTTGGCTTAACTGTTATTTGGACTCATATAGTGATCCAGTTAATAGGCATATCACACTATGTGGCTTTTTAACAGATTTGGATTTAAAGGTATAGTTCATCCTAAAATGAAAATTCTCTCAAGCTACTGATAAGTATGACTTTCTTCTTTTAGACGAACACAGTTGGAGTTCTATTGGAGTTGGTATTCTCACCAGAGTTTACATACAAAACGGAATGCCAATCTCTAGAGATTATGGTTTATAAATGATTAAATATGGATAATTTTACTTAAACACACTGATTCTGCGTGCACAGTGTGGAGCACTTTTTTTATGATAGATTGACACAATTTCTGGATTTCAAACTCTAAACTTCAACTTACTGCTTTATACAATTTGGAAGATATTTTTAATATAACTCTGATTGTATTTGTCTAAAAGAAAGAAGTCGTATACACCAAGCATGGCTTGAGGGTGAGTAAATTATGGGGTAATTCAGCCCAGTCTCACAGCAATTTGTACATATTTTAAGAGGTGGATAAATCATACAAATTCTTACGACCTGAAACGAATGCATAAGATTTTTGCTAAATCGTACGCATTTTACCACTTGTTTATTTGGTAAAGTGTTTTATCGAACAGGCCCACGGTAAGAGTCAAGATGCATCTTGTGATTTCTTGCACCACAATGATGTTCAAATATGTCAATAAAAATGTTCCATACACACTGTGTGGAATTCCTGTAAAGAATATTTCGAGAGCAGATGTGGTGGTCGAATGCAGTTGTCACTCATGTAAATTACTGAAGTGTGTGTGCGCAGAACAGCATTAAACACTAAAAGGTGAACTGACAATCAAATTTTGCTGCAGTGTGTGCATGGCCCATGTTTAAATCTCTCAATTTATTAATGTAACATGTAAATTAACTGTCAGAATAACTAACTACTGAGCAATTGATAAAATTTCTCTTCCATCTTGTTAGTCATCCTTAGTGATCCTTTTCTCTTAATTTACATACTTAATAATTAATAATGTCACTTTGATAGAAATACACAGTATCATCTTTCTCAACAAGAAGTTGAAGACAAGGATCTTCTTTTTCTTGATCCTTCAAATCCAAACCAAAAAAAAAAAAGCTCCAGTGCAAGTCGAAGAGAATTTAAATGTCAGCTACTGAAATTAAATTGTGTACCTGGATAAAAATGTTTGATCCGTTTTTTTTGTTTGTTTTGTTATTTATGATACATGTCATAATATTACAAACCTTCAGAAAGGTAAATTACTGAAAAGACAATATCTTTACAGCAAGACACAATAACTCTGTAAACTGAGACTGTATGATTGATCAGTTTTGTTGGTGAAAACAGTATGTAGCTATAGCATGTGCAGAGTGTACAGCCATCTATCTTCTGTTTCCTGTTGGCAAATGTGGCGGCACCTGTGCAATACATCATCAGCTACGCTCGGGCCCTACAGCTCATCAAGTCTGTTGAGACCTTCCACAATTCAATTCCAGTCTAGCGCATATATTACACTGATAGGAAGATTTAGTTTTTCCGGAAGGTGTGCGAGGTGTTAATGGCAGAGGGCTTGGCTTCTCTGTTTAACCTTCCTTGCAGGACCAATTGTTATTTATGCTGCGAGTTTATTAGCTGTGTTTGCTAAACGAGATAAGGCTAAAATATGCAGAGGGAAATGATTTGCATAGTT
The DNA here is from genome assembly GCA_032359435.1 of Enteromius unitaeniatus. Lineage (NCBI taxonomy): Eukaryota > Metazoa > Chordata > Actinopteri > Cypriniformes > Cyprinidae > Enteromius > Enteromius unitaeniatus. The sequence continues at coordinate 3,815,899 of JAUMHI010000063.1, forward strand.
TAATTTGCATAGTTTTAAATTCACCCTCTAAAAAAGAAATGTATCCATCATTTTATTATTACAAACCGGTTTGAATCAACCCATTGCTTCATCTAATTTGATGCGTGGATATACATGGAACTCAAGAGGAAATTTTATTTTTATATCTTTTTTTTCCCCTCTAGAAATAAAACAGACAAAAGCATTGCTTACTGTTGGTAAGGAAAGAAAAACTGAGAATTACAAATCCTTATTTAAATAGAGGTTTTCATAAAAGCTCACCCTTAAGCTTTGTTTAGACTACAGGTTTTGTTATTCAAATCTAGATATGTGGTACTGACTTTTTACAAGTAGTCAGCTGTTTTGCTTGTTCTTGTTCTTGTTTGCTGCGTTGTAAATCAGTATCGAGATGACTCAATTTCCTGTGACATGATTATTTGAAAACATATTGAAATGTCACTACATGGAGGAACAGTTAGGATTCTGCCATAATTTATTTTAATGTGAGCTCATTCTACCTGTCAAAAGTACAGTGAATGTAATTTCATACTCATCTATTTCTGTTGGCATGAGTGAAAAATACAGGTCTGGTAGAACATTTGCAACAAGCTGACAACCACTAGGAACTACATTTGAATTTTTGCTTTTATCACGGCTGTAAAAAAAGTATGCTCTATGTGGTTTAAAAATGAGTAGAATGTATAAAATTTCTATGTAATACATCCACCCTGTTGTTAATGAAATCTATCAGTGTCTGTTGCATTGCGTCACTGCCATTAATAAATAATGTACTGTGAACTCATAGGGTACGTTTCATCTACTGAATTTCAAAACTACGAATCTAGAAACACTATTCTTTTGCCTTAATTTTAATGCATACAGTCATGACCTATTCAATTTCAGTCAAAGTGAATATCTCCAAATACAGTCCTGGCCAAAAGTCTTCGGCCACTAGTATTTTCACCAACAAAAAAGGTTTTAAGTCGGCTATTTCAATCTTTTGCAGTAGCGTGTCAGTTGGAAATATCACTTTACATTTCCAAACATTATTTTTGTCCTTAATTGTAATAATGCAGTGAGATTATTGTCTGCACAAGGAGTTTGATAACAGCCAGTGCTCCACACAGAGATCTGATCTGATCATCATACAGTCTGTCTGGAATGACATGAAGTAACAGAACAAACTGAGACAAACTAAATCCAGAAGAACTGGGGCAAAAAAACCTACCTGCAAAGCTACAGTACTGTTCAAAGTTTTAGACACTCATGTGAAAAGCTGTAAAACGAGAATGAGTTAACTTTGACTACTAAGTAAATCAAATACATATTTGATTTTACAGCTTTTAGTAAAAGAGCTTCTGTTCCAAGGTACACTTGCCCATGGTTTTTCCAGGTAGCTTTGCAGGACTTAAAACCTTTTTTTCTTGTTGAAAATACTAGTGGCCTAAGACTTTTGCACAGCTCTGTATTTGGAGATATTTACTTTGACTGAAATTAAATGCATGTATGCATTAAAAGTAAGGCAAAAGAGTAGTATTTCTAGATTCATAGTACTTGAAATTCAGTAGATGAAACGTACCCTATGAGGTCACAGTACATGATTTATCAACGGCAGTGACGCAATGCAACAGACAATGATAGATTTCTTTAACAACATCTCTGTTTACACTACACAACCTAAAACATGTCACATTCATGCAGGTACAACCATATATATATAGGTAGGTTCCCTATTATTTAGATGGCAGATGCGTCTGCTTGCTTGGTTGGAGCGGTCCAATGGGAAATACATATCTATGGGTACAACAATGAGCATGGTGGATTTGTTCACACAATTGTCAAGAATACGCAGAGAGAATGTGGGCAGCTATGCTATAATTTTCAAAAGTCTCCATTTACAACAAAGGGCAACCCCAGGATTTTCAAACTAAAACAAGGTCTTCAGTGTTTTTAAAAGTCTCTGTTTTCAACCTCGAAAAAATAGCAAAAGTTATGCGCTTTTTAAAATGAAAATGTACCACATTGACTACCACTCATAAAACTTTTGCAACCACCAATCAACTTGCTAACAAGCATTCAAAACACTTTAAGAACTGCATTACAAGACAAATCAAGTCACCAGCAGTTTTTGCAGATTGCAGATTGTGTCAAAGCAGCTTTACAGTATTAAACAGAAATAGTGGGACAAAATATTGAGTTGTTATCCTCTGTCCAGACAAAAAAGCAGTTAAATTCCAAGCAGCAACAACGTCAGATTGTGCAGAAGACTCTGGCTCCCATGCTCCCATCACGATGGCGGTCTAAGTGTTGAGGTCTTCTAAGGTGGTGTGCATTTGAGCCTGGGAGTTTAGGGGCTTAACTGCAGGGCAGCATATGTGGCTAGTGTAGGAAAGGTGGTTGAAGTAAATGGGTTCCTTATCCATTGAGACAACAAATTATAGGCTTTGGCTGCAAAATGACAGTTGTAACTGTGTGCTACTGGGGTCATGCATTAGGCAGCTTTTTTCCTCTATTTTCCGCTTTTTGGATGGGCTGATAGACCCCTGCAACCACTGCATGCACCAGTCATCTCGGGTTGTCCCGTGTCAATGGACTAATGCAGAAGTGGTCAAGGTAGTGGACTAAAAACTGCACAACCTTCCTCCACTTTAAATTTTCGAGCTCTGGAATTTGCATTGCTGTCATATTTCTAATTCCTGTGTCCACAGAAGGTCGCCGTGATTTTGCCAATACATGATCCTGGATTAACATTACTTTCCAAACATGTAAACTTATCCCAATCCCTAAACCTAACCCTACCCAAAATGTATTCCTAAAATTAGTGGGAAATGATAGCTGATTAACAATGATCACTAACCCTGATCATAAGCCTAAAACCTATGTTTTTTCCAGAAAAAAATATCCCTCAAATCTGATTGGTTTATTGCAATGTTGTTCCAGGATCAATAGAGAGCTGCTATAGGATGTCATCATCAGCATTTTAACTTTCTTGTCTTGTAAAGTTGAACAATTTGTATATCTGGACAGCATTCTGACTTCCAGATATGACCTTCATATGATCTTGGTTGGGTGTTCCTAAATTGCAACTTGGCCTTGTCAAGCAACATTGGAGTGTACAAAGCAATTTGCCTGTCTGCTGTTTTGTATGGCTGCGAACCTGGACCCTGTATTACCAACATATTGAAGCACTATAAGCCTTTTGATTGTGCTGGGTTGGTTATGTTGTCAGACTGTCCTCTAACTGGATGTCATTGCAGCTGTTGTATGATGAGCTCCAACAAGGGCAGAATACTGTGGGCCACCCCACAAAAAACAAAAAAAACAAAAAAAACTTATGTAGATTACCTGAAATCTATATTGAAGACTTGTGGCATCCCAGCACTTCCCTTGAAGATCTGGCAGCTGACAGAGTCCCCCTGTAAATCTGTAAATGGACGTGTGGAAGTTCACTGGTCTTGATGCCGGAAAAAGTGGTCATGACCCCAATGGCAAAGGAAAGCCACCACCGCAAGCATGCTGCTGTACATCCCAAAGAGTGGGTGCATCTGTGTCTACAGAGTTCTGTCTCCATAGTCATTTATATGTCTACAGAACTTGTAAGCTTTTTTTGTGAGCTGAGATGTTGTTGTGTTGTTGAGAGGCGCCGGAGCTGCCCCAGGTATACGCTGCAAGAGGGGTGGGCCGCCGAAAGACGCGAGCAACCGGAGCTGCCTGTACTCCGCCCCTTCCCGGAACACCTTTCCCTCTTGCACTTCCTTTCCCCCAACGCACTCAAGCAGCACTACGAGGACACCAGTTTCCCTTTTATTTGGACACTTTATTTCCCCCATGTTTATGTATTTTGTTTAATAAAAACAGCCTCTCCGAGGCATGATGTCACTACCACTGTGTCTGTGTTGGCTCCACCGCGACTATATATATATATATATATATATATATTGTGGCAGGAACAGATCAGCATCGCCCTGGAAACCAACTACACACACCTGGAACGGATCATCTCGGGCCAATCTGTCACGGCCACCAGAAAATAAAAGACGGACGAAAGCCACGCTAAGATGAGCAACGAGATGAGCAACGAATGAGCGCATGTACTTACCCGCTCTCTGTTTCTTCCATCCTAGACACGCTGTGCCCAAGGAAGCCCGAGTCTGCACACTCCTGCACTGGAGCACCGATCACCAGCACCTAAAAGGAGAAGACATGAGGGAAAAGGGATTAGAGGACATCGCATGCCACTTGCATGAATTGTTTACATTGCCGCTCACCTTCACTGTCAATAAATTGTTCTTCACTGCACTCTTTTGTTTTGTCATGTTCTCTATAGTGCCAATGGCGACAATATATATATATATATATATATATATATATACACTGTTACGGCCTCAATATAGGTCTAGGGTAGACCGCAACAGAAAAAAAAATAAAAAATGTTTGGTGGTGCAACAGTGTGGTGGCAGAGGAAACTCCAAAACTTGACCCCAAGACAGGGTAAAATGACA
>JAUMHI010000063.1:3820479-3833330 GCA_032359435.1 Enteromius unitaeniatus
GAAAACACAAAAGAGAAAGAGAGAGAGGGAGAAAGAGAGCACAACAACAACAACAACAAACGGCTTTGGACGTAACAATACACACAACAAAATATTTTATTACATAAACAGTTTTTATATAGTAAATACTTACATTTTCATTCATCAAAATATCCACCATTAGCAGCTATTACAGCTCTGTATAATCTGGGTATTTGAGCTGTCAGTTTATTAAAACATTGACTTCATATATTATATATTATATATTATATTATATAAGCCTCTTAAAGGGTTGCCCAAAAATGATTCACATTGGTTGGACAGTTCTTACGGACATCACGGTCCAGTTCCTCCCATAGTAGCTCAACTTTGACATGCATATATTGCAGCACAAACACTTGGGGCCCCTAAGCAGGGCCCCTACGCAGTTTTCTATTATATCATACATGATGTGACTATGGTGTTTAAATAGTTTCAAATCTAGCGCACATAAAAGTGTTTGGGTGCTGAGAGGGGGTCTCGCCCAGGGAGTAATTCAATGTAAAGCCGCCACTGCTTCCAATGTTGTAACAGTGACTTAAAGTAATAGTTCACTAAAAAATGAAAATTACACCATAAACTGCTCTCCGCCAAGCCATCCTAGGTGTATATGATTTTCTTTTTGCTTCCTGCTCTGGTTATTTTCCACGAGAGCACTGACTTCTGGCTTCTTCTTCTGTCAACTCAGAGTTCAGATTTGTTGAACCTCCTTTCTGGAATACACCTCAGATGCTGAAGGCTATAATGAGATGTCTGTTGACAGCTGAGCTCTGCTTTTGACAAAGCCTGAAAAATCAGAAGGTTCCAACCTAATTATCACAGTGAATTTCCCAAAAGGACTAATCAATATTCATAACACAGCATCCTCTATTCACGCACACATGGTGTGGATTTTGTTTATCAGATAAACAGTAATATTGAAACAGAAGCGATATGTATTACCCTCTAACTTGCCCCAGAGCAAAGCCACAGTTGCCCCCTGCCTTTGTGCCAGACGGTGTTTGTGACCGGTGCGATATCAGGCTGATTGGTAAACATTCTGTTGTCTGTTATGATGACCCTTAATCTGTTCCAGCTCCCCTGGCTGTGTGGGGACACACCTGAGACTGGGCTCTGCAAACCTGCTGATAAGAGTGTGTGAAATTGTGTCTGTTTGCATCAGTAATAAAGGCCTTTCTGTGTATTACACAGATGGGGAAAGAGAGCATCCGAGCGTGACTGTACAATGAGTCTGCTAATTACTTCATTCCTGAGGAGGAGGAGGAGGTGAAGGGTGGGGGGATCCGTGTGATCAACAAGAGCTGCTGTATTAGCAATTGGTGGAATCGAGACGCATGGATCCAGTCAGACGAAAATAACAATCAGGGTGTGTTATCGATTTAAGATATGATTCGACGACCATTGACATTGAATGAACACAGGACTGACAGTTGATTTGACTTCAGAATATGGGAGAAGTGAACTATGTTCTGTGCTGAGACCACCACTACTGGTGTTTCTAGGATTCTAAGACCTGCCCATGAGGCCGTTTGACCGAGATGTCTAACAAACAATCATAGTTTGTTTAATTCAGCATCATATTCCAGGACGTAGAAATGTTGCTACAATAACAAACCAGTGTGTAAAACTCTTGGACTTATTTTAAAGATTAAATACAAAAAACGTCAAATATTTTACATTTCTTTGAAAATCGCGCATGGCAATGGCTTTCTTCTATTGTGAGAGGGTTTGGCTTCATGGCATATTTGTTTCAGGCAGAAAATGATGCACTCATCTCCCGGATTACACTGTGTAATTTAACCTCAACCAATCTGATAAAGACTTTAAAAATCCTGAAGTGTTTCCACTTTTGTGTGCCGTATGCATCAGACATTTAGCCAACACTCCGTGAGCCAACAGTCCTTCTGAGACACATACTCATACATACATAGGTGTATATAAGCAACAGCCTAAAAATGATCTTAACTACTCATAACACCAGAGCAACAACTGCCATTGAAATCTGCTGCAGAAAATGGAAGAAAATTCCACAATGCACAAGCAAATACCACTCACAATTTCATCAAAAGAGGTAGAAATCTTGCTTTCCCTGTTTAAACAATATTTGTCATGTCAGAAAAAGAACATTGAATTGAAAATTGAACACATGCAAACAGAGTGAGAAAATACATTTATTGGACCTAGTATTGCCTACGAACACTGAATAAGGATTTCCTTATTATAGTGTGTCGAAACCTTGGCAAACCACGGCTGTTGTGTGTAAAGTAGCTTGGCCCATAGATGGTCAGCAGTCGAGACAAAGCCCAGTGGAAATATATAGCTCGTTTGGCTTCCTAATACACGGTCAGCCTTTGAGCAATTACTTTGCTTTGTTCCGTCACCCTCAAATGATTTTCCTTTGCCTTGCTGCTTTGAGTGTTATTAACTCCTTCACAAAGAATTATTTAGTCACCTTGAGCATCTGGAAAATAGCGCTGAAAGTAATTATCAAATGGGGTCCACTTAATTTTTAATTGACTCTCTTGGTTCATTGCCCCAACTTTGGTACGCTTGTCAAAAGTACCTCTGTTCTTTGTGACCCTTCCTGTCAAAGTAGAGCTTGTCAACTTCCAAGAAATTTCATTCCCTGTGGTGAAAAGGAAAGGTAGGGGAGCAGCAGAGACAGAGAGAGAGAGGGAAAGAGAGAGAGAGAGAGAGAGAGAGAGAGATAGAGGACGAAAAGAAGATTTTTTTTTGCTGGTGCTATTTCAAAGCATTAAGCTTCACACGTAACTGTCCTGCCATATCCTGCCCTGTGTGTGATCTCACCCCTCACTGTGAGAAAAGCTGTGGTGTTTCTCATGAGAACTCATTTCTTTCTCACAAGACATGCAAATAACGAAAGAAGATTTGGGGTTATCTTCTGTTTTATGGCTGCAATAGATAACTTTACCTTTGCAGTGCTGCTCTTAACCCTGTGGAGTCTGAGGTGATTTTGGGGTCCCTGAGATGTTTGGGCATGCTCTGATATTTGTGATTATTTCAACTACTTATAACATACTACTGACCAACAAACAATTGTTTTTGTATACAGCAGAAACTGTGCTACAATAATATGTGAAATATGCATACACTTAAATATACAGATGCATAAAGTGAAAGAGTTTTTTGTCTGTGATTTTGTAATGTTTCTTTACAAAAGTCTAAAGGAAGACATCTTAAAAATCTTACAATTTACTAGTGTATGAAACAATGTTCTGTCAGTGCTGTCTTGCCTTAATTTAACAATAACAAAAACAATTGCAAAATATTTGAAAAGTATTATAATTATTTGTTATTATTATTATTATTATCATCATCATCATCATCATTGTTGTTGTTGTTGTTGTCAACAGTAGCATGAATTGGAAAGTCACATCATGGCAATGAATAAACAATTTCAATCAACAGTTAAAAAAAGTTTGAAAGAATATTGAACTATGTTTTCTATTTTTTTGTTCCACCCCCCGAAATGAACAAATTCTAGTCAATAATGAGAAGAATGTTGATAACCAAAGAGTAGTGGTTCCTATTGATCTCCATTCTAAATGCAAAGAACAAAATAAATAAATAAGTAGATAAATATAACTCAATGGGAATCAACACTGTCTTGTCTAAATAAATTTTAACTTTTGAGTATACTTTGCTTATTAGTATTAGATTTTTTTGCGCTTGAATTCAAAAAGTTATAGAATGTTTTCAAAGTGCACCAAGATATTTTACCTCTGAAAATCAAGCAACATTTGATTTCTTGAGATGTGACTCTTTTATGGTTCCTTTTATTCAGATCATGCAGTGTGTGAAAAGATATTTGCAAGGCATATTGCCTTGTTTGTGTGAGATATTATTGGCCCGTAAAATGACAAATATTTGTTATGAGATGCACCGAAGATAACAGTGTTACCGCGAATGTTTGCAGCAGGATTGGTATTGCAGGCGGAGTCTGATAGGAGCTCCTAGTACCTTCTGTTCATGTGGAGGGATATTTGATTGGAAGTCTGATAAGTGAGATAGAATCTGTGCTTTGGGAAATGAATTCTATTCCTGAAGACTCACAACATCATTTCATGTGTAAGCAGCTCCTTTATAGTCACAGGCCTTGCTCACAGGCCCAGTACCCCATCAGGGAATATTATATATTCAGTATTAAATAATATAGTACAACATAATGTAGAAAGATCACAAGTATTCCTGCTGAGAGGATAAAAAGTGATAGAGAAGTGATCTATTCCCTCTCTAATATGCGTTCAAATTTGAGACGGCTATTTTAGGCACAATGCAGAAATAATATTTATGAGGAATTTAAATTTTTGAAGTTACTCTTCTGATCTGTCTGTAAACATATTCCAAGCTGATTAATGTTTTTCAAAAACAAAGATATTTGAAGTGGAAAGAAGAACGTTAGACATTTATTTCAAGCTAGTGAATTAATTTAAGACTGTCTGTGGTCCTTTTAAAAGGGGTCATACCATGTGAAATAAAATCTTCATTGATCTTTAGAGATAAAAGAGCTCATTGTTGTACGAAAACATACTTTAACTCTCAGAACTCAAATCTCTCCAGTGCAAAAACACCAGTTATTGACACTCAAATAAAATAGGACTTCTGTGCTTATGTAACTGTCTTACATCAGACAAAAGAACAAATGATTGCCACATTCTCACATCAGCTACACATATGGTATGGTACACTTACTTATTCGCAGAGAAATGAAAAGCAGAAAGCTTTTATATCAGATACTGTTATATCTAAGCACCTGACAGACTAATGATACGAACGATTGTCAAACCTTTAGTTGTTGCTTTTGGTGTATCACCTACCGCTCTACAGATTTTTTTAACAGGTCACCCAAAAATCACCCAGCAATGAGATTTGCTATTAATTATAATAACACCCAATATTTAGATGACCTTTTCCTTCAGTAAAACAGTAAAGATAGATTTTAGCTGAAAATGTGGTCCTTGGCGATTCATAAAATGGACTCACAGACAAAAGGAAGGAAAGAAAGCATATAGACAATGCAAAATGAATACCTCCTGGAGATACATTGAAGATATAGTCGTTGTTCACAATAAGGGGTAGCACTTGAGGATGGAAGGCCTCCAGAGCGGCGCCCCTCCGAGACCCACAATGGAGCAGAGAGCACGGAAGGCCATGGCAGGCTCATCTACGTGGCCTTGTCCTCGACCCTTGGCCTAGCCACTGACTGAGGCTCCACTACCCCCAGGGCTGGGAAGTCCAGGGTCCAGTGTTAACATGCCCCGAGATGGTAAAAACTGGAGGATGCCTGCATCGTGCTGCAGGATCACTCAGGCAAGTTTACAGAACTCCCGGGCATATTCAAAAAGGAAGTTATTTGCAGGAAAAACTCTTCAAAACGTGGGGCAGAAAAACGTGGAAAAAGTGCCATCGCTTACTGTTGTTTGGTCCGCTGTTCCGTCATGGTGCACCATGCATGGAATGAGGAGATATATTGAGGTAAAGTAAAACTACTGGTCTGTGCAAGAAATGTTATTAGCGATACATCATTATCATTTTATGAGTCACCAAGGACCATGGTTTCAGTTAAAAATCTTTGCAGTACTAAACCTATCATATACTAACCTTATGTGCAGCGATAAGGACATTAAGACATAATATCCTTTAAAAGTGCGCCCAAATATCCACAGGACATCCTGTCTAATCCTCACAGTCCTGCTCATTAAATTCATGGGTCAAATGTGAATGATTGAAGGAGATACATAACAGAACACTGATCATACAGGCATTTAGTAGACTCTGCTCTGCCTCAACATGAATTATATAACCAAACAAAGTTCAGCGTGGGAAGGTCAGATGAATGATGAATGCTGAATAATGCTGCTACTCTGGCCTGAGAAAAGGAACCAAATTTCCTGTATGCTGTATTTAGTGGAGTCATCAACTAACTTTTATATACCAGAAAAACCTGATCTAATCTTGTTGAACACTGATTCTCAGTGCTACTAATGACAGAGAAATAAACACAGCGAGATGTTGGCACTTTGTTTCGATGAGCATCCGAGCATGAGAAGCCATTTTGATGTTTACAGACAATAAAAGGCGTTAACAGAAACATGCTGCCCTCTGTGTGGATGGTGGAGTCTCATTCAAGCTCTTGGAGATAGCAGAACAGATGGAATTATTTATTGGGGTAAAATATTTATCTGTCCACAGTGGCATGTCACACCGTATTCAGCACAACACCAAGGTGAGCTGTTTACAGAATACTCTAAACAATATACACATTATTGATGTTGTCATAACACTTGATGCTATTATGTTGGCCCTTGCATTTAGTATCAGTCATGCACTTAAAGTAGCAATTATAATAATAATAGCTTAAAGCAGGGATGAGCATGTTGCAGCTATAGATATATTTAAGCATTAGAGAGGAGTGGCCACATTACCACAGTTTGCATTGGTTTCTTTCTTTCTTGTTATTTTTAAAGCATTTTCATATACTTTTGATTATCTTAACATTCTTTGATGTCACAAGAGACCCACAATGACCTCAAAATCTAGATTCTTTTTAGCAACTGAAAAGCTTTTAGATTTTGATTAATAATTTTAAAGGGGTCATATGATGCGATTTCAAGTTTTCCTTTCTCTTTGGAATGTTACCAGCTGTTAGTGCAGACTAAAGTCTCCAAACTAAATGGATGCTCTTTATAAAAGTTATGACTTGTCCACACCCCCCTAAAACAACTAGTTTAAACACGCCCCCACTTTTCTGCGTCAAAGAGTAGGTTTATTTTCATAACACCACCCAAATGTGTATGCGAAGAAAGAAGGCAGAGCTATTATTCTAGCTTTAGTGTTGCTGCTGGCGCCATGTTCTTGAGACTCTGTGTTTCATTGTGAAGGTGAAACTACTTTTGCACTTCCAAAAGAGGACACAACTAGAAATCAGTGGTCAAGTTGTAATTACAACTATGTTCCAGAACAGTTTAACGCAAATATTAGAGTGTGTTCAGTGCATTTATGGAGGACTGATTCCTAAAACCAGCAGAGCAGCCAATGCTGGTTGAACACAGATGCTATAAAGTTGGGCAATTTTTAACTCTGCTTTTTTAGAATGATGAGCTTTGTACAAATTGACTCATTTCAGGACAGCAGGGCTTAGAGGATAAACAATTATGTACACTATGTGGAAAATAATGTGTTTTTTTTTTTTTTTACTTAAACTGCATAAACACGTTGCATTACACCAAATACACAAAATAATGTTTCTAGCCACATCATATGACCCCCTTTAAGAGTTGAATTAATTAGGTTTTGGAAACCACACAGAATTTCATAATAATAATATTAATAATAAAAAACACAAGCTAAATTAACTGTAATTCAATGTAGTATTATTATTTTTGTCATTTAATTTTAATGTAATATCATCAAAGACTTATGAAAAGACCTATAGCATAAGATACACTATACTAGGTGCTTGTGTGCATAAATTACTTTCCAGCAAGATGCCTCTGGATGTGTTATCTGTGTGTTTTAGTGGGTTTGTAAGATTAATCTGCATGCATGAAGCTAAACGGATTGAAAAGTTAAAGCTGTCAGCCACATGCAAGACAGACACGAGATAGCAGGTGGTGTGATACTGCACTCTCAGAAAACAATAAAGCCAGAGAATGTGCTCATATGGCAGTACACCTATATCCAAAAAAATCTTTATGGGAAGCTAAACCAACATAAAATAAAAAAGGTGACAATTACAGGCTGTCGAGTGACTTTTGCCATCTGCAAGGCACAAAGGACCCCCAGCCAATGTGAGCGTGAAGCCGTCTAAATGTGCAATTAAGTGGCAAATAGCTCTTGTGTCGAGAAGCATGATGGTAGCCGAGGCATAACACAGATTCCACGGACCGTTCCGGAAGGACGCAGGGGACGAGCTGAGCACTTAGTGTTTCTCCTGTGTGCAACAGTGAGTGGTCTGCATTTATTTAGCTCTGCGCTTGAATTTCTTGGCTTGCTTTCTCCCTTGTGAACCCAGACATGTTGGAGTCCACAGAAAATGCCTGCTGTTTGCCATAACGCCTCCTGTACGTCAAATTCAGATGTCTGGCTTCAAAATGGTGCAACCCAACCCACATGTAGTTACTTATATATTGCTAATATAATTACTGATAAAATGAAGAAAATGTGGAGGCTGCCATTAAAATGCCAAAATATAAATAGTAGCTCTCAAAGTAACCCGTGATTAGTATGAATTATGTAATTTTCCCATGTTGTTTTCTAGACCTGTAGCAACACGGTGACCATTCAGTAGCCACTAAAACTTTATAATCCCAACCCATGAAACCGACCAGTTACTATTTTACTAGTTATTTTAAATAAGTGACTGTGTGCTCATTAAGATTTTACGAAAAGGTCTATCACTCTTTACTTTTGAATAAACAAATGAATAAATAATTGAGATATTATGACCTTACTTAATATTATGAATGTGCGTATAAATAGGGTTGTGATGTGTATAAGCAAAAACTGCGTAGCGCAAACACACCAAAAAATACTGTATGATATGCATGCGAAAACTGCATATTATATGAACACCAAGCACATGCTTGTTATATATACTTCAAAGTCCATTTTTACTGTCATATGGGTTTGGAGTGACATGATGCTAAGTAAATGATGACAAACTTATAACTTTTGATTAAACTATGTCTTTACATAAAGTCTCATTGGTGTACAGTAGTCAACATTCGAAGTGGATCAAAACCTTTCATCAGCATTTCAGTGCATTTCATCAGGAGTAAGAATGTGAATCATTTCAATTCAGCGCATTACATCCATATCACCAGCTCGTTTAGCAGAGCTATCTATAGAAATGCACTGTCATGATGAGTCTAATTTCCTCTTCTCATTGTAAGTTTAAGTTTGAAATAACTTACCAGCAAAGTTTTTTTTAGCCAGCAATGACTCAATAATTAGTTCTAAAACTTCTGACTGGCTTTTCTTCTGCTCATGTTTAAGTGTTTGAGGACCGTGCTAATAAGCATTAACCTCAGGAGCTGAAGATGCCAAACGACCACACAATCAACGTTAGAGAGGAAGTCATGGCCTTTGTGAAAACGTAAACAGTTTCAAGCTAGAGAGTCTCTTCACTTCCTTTATCATTTAAATGTATGCTCATATAAATTTGAACAGGTCAAGGTTCAACATGGCGTGCTATTTATAAGCCATTTTCTCTTGTTATCAGATGCATCTGCAAGTGAAACGAGATATTCAGAAAGGTGAAAAAAAATGAGCAGCACTAGATTTATTTATTGGATAATGAAAAGTGTCATTTTATTTACTACAATGGAGTCAAATGCAAGGGAGAGGAGATCATGGCCAACGATAAGCATGAATTAGGACCTTTTGTCTGAAGGCTGGGTGTGAGAGGGGCCTTGACTGGATTATCAAAGTAAATGTATTATGTAGAGATTATTTGGAATGACTCATTCAGAAGTTTGATCTTCAGCAAATTGTCTTGACCTCAGAAGAATTTACAGGTTTGGAACAACATGAGGATGAGTATTTATTTCATTTTATTTATTTATTTATTGATTTTTGTCGACCATGCCTTTAACAGTGGGATTCAAGAATTGACCATGCAGTATTTTCATGATGTTCATCTGTTATTATTTCACTAAAGATTATTTTATCTTTACTGATTATTTTAAAGATTATTATATTATCTGTTATTTCACTCATGCGCTAAGATTGTTGAGGTAGCTTACTAAATATCATTTACATGGTTTTATATTTTCTAAAAACATATTATTTTGGCAAAGCTAATTCTAATTGAGTAACAAGGTTTCTTTACATTGTGATGGAGAGCATTTCAGATCTTCATTTGCAGAGCTATAGAGAGCACAGACTAGAGCGGAATGTAATCGATGGTGTTCCAATCAATATCAAAACATGAATCACAGATTAATGTGCCATCCAGAAAGTTTCAATCGAACATTCTGTAAAGCCAGATGCCGTGTCTGAATATAAAAAGCCCAGAGGATGCTAGTTTATTCCAATAATAACATGGTAAATAATAGAAAATCCCAGAGATTTTAGCCTGGATTTGGAGAAATTGAGTCATCACTCATACTGTGATGTGTGATGCCCTACAACACTTTCATACTGATAACAGAAGTTATTAAAGAAATCACCCTATAATGCAGATTCTGTCTTTTACTCACCTTTATGTTTGTCCCAATTGTGTAGTTTTCTTTTCTTTTGATCGTTTCATTCAGTTCAAGCTATTTACAGTCATATGCCACCTGGTCTCAAATGTACCTGGGTGCACTTTTTCATTAATGTGCTGGGATATTTGAAAACTGGTGTATTTGAATGTTTGAGTCACACATATCTAGCTTCATATCTATGTGTTTTCATAGACGGTATGATTGTTTGATAGCTCACAGAGTACAGATATGTACTTGAGGGGCTTATAGCTCTGGTTTGAATCTTGTGTAACTACAGTTCAGCAAAACAGTTCAAATCTATGTAAAAGGAAGTTGAAATGACATGGTTGCATCAATAAATACATTTTTGCATGTGTTAACACTATTGGGTAGGTTTAGGGTTGGATTTGATGTAGGGCATATTTGATAGAACATTAATTTTTAGTGACAGTCCATGTATATTTGAATTCTGAACCAGAGCAATACATATCTAAACACTGTAAAAAGTAATACCTAGATCTAACTTATACAAAATGAGGCAAGTGGCTTCGTTGGATGTTTAAGTTGAGACAACGTGCCTTTTTTAAGTATAATAAACACTGTTTTTTAACACATTGTTTAATAAAAACACAACAAAGTTGAGTTAACTAGTACTATCAATGTAATTGAACTGTACCAGGATCACATATAGAACCATTCAGTAGACAATTCTTTTTTAAGCTGCAGGTATGGAAAAACAATGTCACACAAAATGTGCACAGAGGTACATATTTTTATGAAACCAGGGGCCTTATTTCTAAAATGTGTATACTCTCAGGTTTGATTGTATTGTTCATACGCTTAAATCCAAGCCAATGCTCATGTTTATAAACACTGTCAATGATGTGGAAAAGTGTTTAGCATTACATCATGGTCTAAGCAGATATACACACTTTTTATTGTCGGAGTATTGCAGCTTTTTTGAAAATTTAAGCTGTTCTTGCTGCTTACTGTTCTAAATTATAACAATTGGGTATATTTTATATTTTAATGACATTAATTAGGAGTCATTAACAAGGCAGAGAGAAAGAGATGCGTATGCGTGATTTCTGTTCTTACATTCATTCTAGGAATTGCACATTTGCAAATCAGGAGAAATTATAATAAGATCAAATATAGGGTGCTTTCTACACAACATTTTATATATTAGGGCCCAGGCTCATAATATGATAGTGTTTGGTTACTGGTTATCTGATTTTTTTTTTACCATGATAGATAAACATACAATTGAAAATAAACACAACGTTCATTTTAACAGATGTTTGTAGTTCATTTTATCAAACTTCCCCATATTCATTGTGTGGAGTAATATAACTGTGCATGCTTCAAATCTAGTGTGAGCGTCAATTTCTCTGGTCTTGAGAGGAAGGCTCTGCAGTCTCTCCATCTGAGTTTCCCCCACCCTGCTTATCAAATCCCTGGGCTTTAACTCATCATTAGCAGGCTGATCTAGCTTCTTCTCTAGCCCTGTGTCTCTTGCTCAGTTTCTTGTCTCTCTCATAAACACACTGCAAGTGTTCTCATAATCACATTGTAAGCTTCCTGTGCAGGGTTTGGCATTAACAAAATGTCAGATAAATTCCCCTCAAGGCCCACCAGGCTGTTAAATTGAGCACAACATGCAAAAATGGACCTCTAATGAAGTGCATTAACCTGAGGTAGAGAGTATTCATTTAGTGGCCCATTGGTGTCTTTTCTTTCCTTCTTTCTTTGCATTTATTTTTCGCTCCTCTCAAAATGAGAGCTAATGCAACAAAAGAAGGAAATGGAGAGAATAAAAATGTTCTGAATTATGCCTCTCATCTCAGAGGCATGTTTTTAAGAAAAAAAGAGAGATAAAAAGCCTTGAACAGCATGAAAAGCATGAAAAATGTACATTTTTCTGTCAGGAGGGCAGTGTCCGCACTGTCATCGTGAGCTATTGTGTGTCCAGGTTCAAAAAGAGATTTCTAGAGATGCATTTATCTGCTCTTACAAGTACCGTGGCCTATAACAGCGATGACAGAAGGACAGAGATGTGCAACAGTCCTGTCACAGGCTTCTATCAAATCTCATTCGATCTCATGCTTTCATAGTCCTTATTTTCCTATTATCGATATCGGCATCAGCCCCCACAAAACCACATCGTCAGGCTCTAGTAGAGATACAATCAAGAATAAATCTTTGGATTAAAATAATGTTCCAGGGTATAATGCATACATGTATATTTCCATAAAATGATTAAAGCAATATGGCCCCCCATGAAAAAAAAAAAAAAAAACAATATAAGTGCACCCCAAAATAGTTGTAAGCATACATTCACATAAAAACAATAAAGGTTTTTTTGTTGTAGTTTTTTTTTTTTTTTCTCTATTCTGTGTTTTCTAATATATTTTGTGCACTCTCCATAAATCATGTTAAATCGTGGAATTTTGAGAAAACAAAAAAATAAATAAATACAATAATAAGAATAAATAAATACAACAATAAGAATAATTATGTATATATATATATATATATATATATATACACAGCTTTTTACACACCATATATATATATATATATATATATATATATATATATTGTGTGTTATAAGGTGTGTTTGGT
>JAUMHI010000063.1:3835226-3846934 GCA_032359435.1 Enteromius unitaeniatus
TCTCAGGGAAGCTCAACTGCATGCTCGTCATCCTCATCAGGGTCTTGACCTGACTCCAGCTCGTCGCCGTAACAGACTTGAGTGGAATTTATATATATATATATAAATTCAGATGATTAGTTAGTTATGCCACAGATATCCAACAATCAGATGTGATATGCCCTGTTTTACTGTTCATGCATCATAAAACCTGTTGGCTCAGAAAAACAACACCCAGGCAGCAGAGCTGATTGCCTATGTTCAAACATGCCAGATTTTTATGCACCAGTCAAGCAACTGCTACAGTACATAGATGAATGTGAATGCTAACGGCTAGCTTTCTTCAGGAATTACACAGACTCCTGGCTAAAAACAAACAGAGGTTTGATAGCACTTCAGAGCCGCAGTGTTTATAGTCTTTGGGGAAATCATCCAACGAATGGCTTAGTTATAGTTGTCTCTGCATATTAAACTCAGATAGGGGAAATATTTTAGCACAGTAGCTTAACTGTGAGGAACTAAATGTACCGGATTCAATAGTTTTTTCAAGGATACGAAGTATATTTCCACTGTTTCCACTGACCTCTGGTTTATGTCTGAGTTTGGAAGTTCACGCATTATCTGCAGACAGTATCACAAACATCACGTATTGTTAAAGACAGATGGGCTATGGTGAGGCTGTGTGTTTTGTACCGACTGTGGCATAATCTCACCAGCTGCTAATTCACTTACTCATAAGGGACACGATGCTATGTGTTTTTGGATTATATTTGATTAATTTCTATTGATCCTATACACAAACAGAACAGCACTCTCTCTCTCAAAAAAGAAGAAAAAATAAAACATACTCTTACTCTCAAATGTCCTGAACTATTCAATTTGAACTATCCAATTTTGAATTATGTATATTATTGTCCATTAAGAACAGACAAACAGTAATGGTGATGATGGTGCATATATAATTACAAACAATATTTAACCGTACATGAAGTATCTGCATCCCAACAGAAATATCGACACTCATTAAAAAGACCTGAAAGCAAAGTATTATCTTTCCTTCAGTACAAAAATGATACTTAGTGATCACTCAGTAACTCGTAGGGAAATTACAAAATTAGTCAAGCATTAAAAATTAATTATTGACTACTTTAAAGTGTGAAAATTAAATTTGACAGCACAAAGACATTTGGGAAAAAAGATGAATAGTAATGATGCAATGATGTTTAAATTGTTACAACAGATTTTGAGTCTATTACATTAACCCCAATCCAGTGCAATATGAAATCACACAGGAAAAAATGCAAAAATAAAACAGCAAAACACATGCTGCTTGTTGATATGCAAAACCTATGATAAATAATATATTCACCATAGCTATATCTGCAAAAATCTAGATAAATAAAGAAATAGAAATAAAAAAGTTAACAGGCCATCTGGCATATAACTTTCATCCACATTTGGCACTTACACCCCATTGTACTGTAATGCACATGAATTCTTTTAAATCCTGAATTTACTTGTTTGATTTTGCTGCGACATAGCAGCACATATTTAGAAGTCTAATGGCTGTTGAAAGCTTGTTTATTAGAGGTACGGTAGACATCCTGTAGAGACAGAAGTGTGTTTGAATTTGGTGAGAGTGTGTCGAAGTATAAGCAAACCTGTGACTCTAAACTCAACAGGAGAGAGTAGCTTAACTTTCTTTCAAAAAACTCCTTTATCTTTACACTCCACAGTTTTATCTAACATTACCAA
This sequence comes from Enteromius unitaeniatus, assembly GCA_032359435.1. NCBI lineage: Eukaryota > Metazoa > Chordata > Actinopteri > Cypriniformes > Cyprinidae > Enteromius > Enteromius unitaeniatus. The sequence goes on from JAUMHI010000063.1 coordinate 3,836,961, forward strand.
AAGAAATCACTACTCATGGCATGCCATGGAGAGGGAATCTACATAAGGAATGTTTGAACACTGTGCAAGTGGAATATTTGTAAAAACAAACAAACAAACAAACAAACAAATTCCTCTGTGAAAAACACTCAATGTTAAATGGTGTTACCTCATGCAGAAATGGAAGTAAACATTAGGACTAGTTGATCGTTTTGTGATTAGTTGACTAATTGTGCATTTGTTAATAAACCATTTAAGTCATAATAATGAGCCAGTAAAAAACAGTAAGAGGATACATTAACATTTTATTGATAAACTAGTGCTTTTATTGTTTTCAGCTCAAGAGATGTCAACAAAACTAACAAAGTATTTAATGCACTTATATAGACTCACCTATAGGATTATTAGAGTTATCAATTATCTAATCAACCAATCACATGGCAGTTGCTTCAATGCATTTAGGGGTGTGGTCCTGGTCAAGACAATCTCCTGAACTCCAAACTGAATGTCAGAATGAGAAAGAAAGTGATTTAAGCAATTCTGAGCATGGCATGGTTGTTGGTGCCAGACGGGCCGGTCTGAGTATTTCACGATCTGCTCAGTTACTGGATTTTTCACACACAACCATTTCTAGAGTTTACAAAGAATGGTGTGAAAAGGGAAAAACATCCAGTATGCAGCAGTCCTGTGGGTGAAAATGCTTTGTTGATGCTAGAGGTCAGAGGACAATGGGCCGACTGATTAAAGCTGGTAGAAGAGCAACTTTGCTGAAATAACCACTTGTTACAACCGAGGTATGCAGCAAAGCATTTGTGAAGCCACAACATGCACAACCTTGAGGCGGATGGGCTACAACAGCCAAAGACCCCACCGGGTACCGATCATCTCCACTACAAATAGGGAAAAAAGGTACAATTTGCCCAAGCTCACCAAAATTGGACAGTTGAAGACTGGAGAAATGTTGCCTAGTCTGATGAGTCTTGATTTCTGTTGAGAACATTCTGTTCATTCATAAACAGAATGAGAACATGGATCCATCATGCCTTATTACCACTGTTCAGGCCTTAGTGCCAATTGGACATTGTTTAATGGCAGGGGCTACCTGAGCATTGTTTCTGACCATGTCCATCCCTTTATGACCACCATGTACCCATCCTCTGATGGCTACTTCCAGCAGGATAATGCACAATGTCACAAAGCTTGAATCATTTGAAATTGGTTTCTTGAACATGACAATGAGTTCACTGTACTAAAATGGCCCCCACAGTCACCAGATCTCAAGGCAATAGAACATCTTTGGGATGTGGTGGAACACGAGCTTCGTGCCCTGGATGTGCATCCCACAAATCACCACTGCAAGATGCTATCCTATCAATATGGGCCAATATTTCTAAAGAATGCTTTCAGCACCTTGTTGAATCAATGGCACATAGAATTAAGTCAGTTCTGAAGGCGAAATTAGTATGGTGTTCCTAATAATTCTTTGAGTGAGTGTATATATGTATGTATGTGTATATGTATATATGTGTGTGTTTCAATCTGATTACATAATCAGATAATATTTGTTAGTTCATTTGAAGTTAGACATTTCATGCTCTATAGATATACTTTTCATGTCTGTAAGACAAGAATACATGGAATTTTAGTTAGGATTTCCTTTTTTTTTTTGGAGCTCAAGCTCACAAAGAAAGAGGCAGCAGCAAGCATGCCCAGCTAACAATTTCACGTTATAAATAAATTCCTATAATGTTCCCATTAAGTTAAAAAAACATCTTTACAACCTCTTACCCTAACCTTGTTTGGTTGTAAGAATGATATTCAAACTGTTTGTAGAACGTTTTAGTCTTTTGTTATATTAATGCTCTAAGAACTGTTATTAAACATTCCATTCTCGTTATATTAACATTTTCCTAATGTCCCCATTAGGTTACGAAAATGTTATTGTTTAAATGTTCTTAGAACATTCAAAATGTCCGGTTTTTTAGATGTTGTATTAACATTCTTGTTTGGTTATAAAAACGTTATTCAAAACGTTTTTTAGAATGTTCTATTAACAACCCAATGATAAACGTTTTTAAAACGTTCCACTAACAAAACAATAATAATGTTTTTATACTAGCATTTTAAAAACATTAATCAATTGCAGATAGCGCTAAGAAAATGTTCTACAAGCGTTATGCAAGAACCTTTTTTGATAACTCTCAAAACCTTTAAACAACATTAGCCAAAGTTAGGAGAATGTTCTCTGTTAGCTGGGTGTTTGCTTTCATTATTTTACAAAAGTGTTTTGTAGTGAGTGCACACAAATAAATGTAGTGTCTTTACAGATCCGAAAGATGTGTTACTCTTATGTATGGCCAAAAACTACAGAGTATTATAAGAGCAAGCAACAGCACCAGCGATATATACATAAAATATATATGTAAATTCGAAACTTACTATATGTTGTTGTTGTTGTAGTAGAGTACTTGAGTAAATATCAAGAACTCTTTTTTTTTATTCTTCATCATGGCCCCTTTGAAACATTCTCCAAATACTTCAGTCTCATCTTGAGTTAGAACTTTTTTCATCAGAGATTTTCAGTCATCCATCGCTAATGTTCAAGTAGTTGCTTGAATATTCAAATAATATGCAGATTTACTTAAAAAAAAATGTTTGGCAGACTGTTAATTATTGCATCTTTTAGGAGCTTTCATATTCAAGCTGTCAATGAATATAAAGTAGTCTTTTCACTGTCTGTGTACATTGTTAAGGAACCAGTGTGTCATCTTAAGGCATGCACAATGCTTTCATCAGTTCATAGTTTAGAAATAACACTTCACAGTCCTACTGCTTCAGAAACTCATACAGTATGACATCTGTTTCATTCAAGATGCTAAATTAAATGCAGATTTTGAGCAGGAACCAAGAATGCTTTCCTCTGAGTGTATATGAAAATAGTTAGAGGTCAGGTTTCTCAGAAAAGGCATGCAAAAGGATGCCCAGGTATTGTGCTTTTTTAGACATACTTGATACATTTAAATTATACTATACTAAGTGCATATTAAATGTATTATTTTGAAAAAACTTTAAGTATGTTAAATGTATTTTAAGATATACTTAAGTTCGATTTTTATATATTTGGAATATATTTAATGCATTCAAATTGTGTTAAAATTGACCTATTTCAAGTATATGTCAAGTATATGATAAGCGAGGCTAGTTTGGTGTGCTGTCCGAAAAGGAAAACTCAGGGCTTAACAACCCTATCTGGCTCAGAGAAGAAAGATACAGATGGCGTGCTACCCCCGGAGAAACAAGAGAAGGAGGAGCAGGGGCGGAGGAGGGATGCTTAGATCGAGATACTAAGAGTAGGGGTTTAGGCTATTTAGGACGTGACGTAAGATCTGATAGGGAGATTGGATGATTAGATTATTAGATGATTGGCGGTGAGCGGGCTATTGTTAACTGTGCGGGCTCCTACCAAAATTTGTTTGTAAACATCATTTAGTTCAACCTAAGTGTATTTCTTACAATACATTTAAAATGTCTCAGGATTCTCAGGACTTGGGAACAGCACTCCTCACCATAACTCAGGAACGGTACTCTGGAACAGCTCTCCTGGTCGTGACTGTGGAACAAAGTCTGTGGGGAACTGGAATGAGCATTCAGCGATCTCCATGGCTATGGTAGGGTAAGGTGGCGTGGGTCTGGAGTTTGTGCAGCCACCAACGGAACTTCTGGAAACTGTACGATCGAAACTGACATCTCCGAAGGTTGTCCAGCCACTGGCGGAACCTCCTGAGGGGCTATTGCCTGAACCGACGCCACTAGGGACTCTGGGGTGAGCCTGGGAATCCGCTCATCAGGGAATGAGGTCTCTGACAAGGGCTTGTGGAGAGGTAGGATCCATGGAGCACAGTGTGTGGCCCACACAATCTTAAGGATCACGGCCATGATAGGAAACACAGAGAAGACACTTAGAAGAGGGGTATAGCATCTACGGTGGGCCCTGGAGAGACCAGCTGTCTTTACTGACTTTAGTGGGGGATCCGCCATGATGGACATCAGCCTCACACTGGAAACACTGGAGTAGCATCCAAGGTGGCTGGAGACTGTGGCTTGAACTCTGCAATGGCTGAAGGCTCTGGTGTGACAGCCATCTTGTGCAGGGGCTCTGGGTTAGCGGCCATTTTTTGCAGTGGCTCTGGGCTGGCGGCCATCTTTGGTTGGTGCTGTGGCTCTGGAGTGGCGAACGTCTTGGACTGTGGCTCTGGAGTAGCAGCTATTTTTGCCAATTTAATATAAAGTGTAACACTTTATTTACCAAAAAGTGCTGTTAGTCCTGTTACACATTTGTACTTTCATTACCAAAAAGTGTTGTTACCCATGCCTTGTTACACATTTGTACTTACACATACCATTCTGAGGGTTGTTACATGTGTGAAGTTACAGAAATATTACAGCTGTAGATACTATGTAACAGTGTGTACTTACACTGTGGTTACATACTACATACACATCTAGTTACTATGGAAGTACACAGGTATTAGAGACACTTACTATAAAGTGGGACCCTTCTGTCTAATGAGGATGAGGCGAGGTCTCTGGCCAAAGCTGCTGGATCCTTTTGTGGTAAAGTCATCTGCAACAAAGGAGGCAGGGACGTGCGGATCCATTCGCAAGCTTTATGTTTCATCAAACAGGCAGATTTTCAAACAGACATTATTTTCTAAAATACTGGCAAAAAGAGCAATGGGGATAAAGCAGGTTTCAAGGCAGGCAGCAAACAATCACAATCCAGATGCACAGTCCAAAGTAGAGCACAGGGAAAATAACCACGGTTAGGAACACTCAGAAATGCAACACAAGGAAAACATGACTTCACAATAATCTGGAGTGAGAATCTGGCTTATATGCAGGTGTTAATGAGAGTGGGGGCGTGGATGAAGTATAGGTGTATGTGATCAAGTGCCGGTGTGATGGTGCAATGGCTGCTGGGTAGTGTAGTCCAGGTAACAGTCAGTGGTGATGTTGTGGGTGAGCGTGATTTCACCAAGTACAAGATGTTCCTGCATCAACATCCTTGTTGATCCTGGAACAACATTCGAATCAACCAATCAGAATTGAGGAATAACGTTTGTGGAAATATCTGCTTTAGGCTTATAATCATAGTTAGGAGCTCCTACACCCTTGTTAATCAGCTATCATTTCCCACTGATTTTGGATAGGGGTAGGTTTAAGGGTAAGGATTGGGATAAGTTTAGATTTTAGGACAGTAATGTTGATCCAGGATCAACAAAAGAGTTTAGACTAATGTTAGATATTAGACTAACCAAGACTAAACACAAGACACCTGGAAAAAACAGCTGGCAGAGGATCAACACTAATGGCAAGGGCGGAGTTACAGATTAGGCAAAGACATGAGGGAACAGGTATGTAAACAAACACAGAACGCATGGACCGGGAAAACGTACAACGAACACGCCTACGCCGTGACACTACTTGAATTTCAAGTATATTTTTAATACCTTTAATACTACGTCTTTTTCACCTGGGTGTTGCAAAGATAGACAGAATAATTATTCTGCTTTGTAAGATACTTTCTTGGCAGCATGCACTTTTCCTAATTCACTGTTAGAAGGTCAGCAAAAAAAAAAAGCCCATCTATTGAATTTATGCTTGCTCTCAGTGATATGCATAGGATGCAGCCTATGGCTGTATATTTTGGGATAGTCATTTTCTGTGCAAAAAATTAAGAATTAATGGATTTATTTCTAAAAGAAAAAAAGGTGAGTTACATGTAGCTATGGAAGGCCATTTCTGCAATTTGAATTTAAACAACAAAATAAACCCTTAAGGGGTAATTGGTAATTCTTACTTTTTTTGACTCAGAACTGCAAAAGTTCCAAATCCAATATTTATACCCTGCACTAGCATAGAATATGGCACATACTTTGGGGTATGTGGTTTCATATAGAAACAGAAACACCCTCTTTGAAGTTATGTTGAAATCCTCTCCATAGTCTCAATGCTATGCAATCTCAATGCAATTGCACTGCTTTCCCCTTCTGTGTTGCATACAGCATCTGTTCTCTTATTTCTCTCTTAAATGTTGCAGGGTATTTATCTGTCCTTTTTTCCTGTCGGCCCATTCATCAAGGGAAACTGGGCTCTCTCCACAGGAGCATCACCCTGGCTCGTCTCGGACGATGATGGACACAGGTGGCCGACAACAGCCAGCGAGGGAGTCGGTGGCTCTCGAATCACTCCGCTCATCCAAGGTTCTGGCAGGGATGCGGTGGGCTTATCATCAGTCCGCAGAAGTGCTCTGTCATGCCTCTGATTGGGTTTAATTTGGTTTCTTTCTCCTTTGCTTTGAGAATGCACCTGCCGTTTGCTTTACTGTCAGGAAAACTGCTTTGAGGAAAAACACCGGTGACGCACCACATAATATAATTCGGTAATGAAAAAAAAAACAAAAACAAATGTTGCAATTGCTGTCCGGTCATGTTCAACCAACACACCTGCACAGGGTTGTGGCTGAAGATAAATAGTGGCTTTTACTGCATTGTGAGTAAGGAGTCATGGGTATGAACCGGTCTTACATGGAGTAGTCGTGGTCTAATGGATAGGGAGTCCCAGGTCCGGCAGGGATTGTGGGTGGGGGGAGTGAATAACCAGCGCTCTCTTCAACTTCAATACCACGACTGAGGTGAGACCCTTGAGAAAGGCACCGTTCCCCCAACTGCTCCCTGGGTGCGGCAGCACTGGCTGCCCACTGCTCCGGGTGTGTGTGTGGTTGTTCCTTTGCTTTCCTTTCCTTATGTAGGTTTCACCAAATAGGATATAATCCTGGATCAACATCCTTTGAGTACAGGGAGAGTTGAATTTTAGCAATTTAGTTATTGGTCACAAAAAAGGGTTTTCACAACCATTTTTGGTTCTTCAAAGAATCTTTCAGCAAGCAAAACTAAAAGACTATTTTAAGGAAAACGCCACCATGTTTAAATATTCCACTATATTTTCAGTCAACTTCTCTCCCATCTCAGTTACTGTAATTGCTCTAGAATGTGGCACCACTATTTTAGCGTTTAGCTTAGCTCCATTCATTCCTTAGGATCCAAACAGGGATGAATTTAGACGACACCACTTCCACATGTTTCCTATTTAAAGACAGTTACATGACTAGTTACACAAGTAAGTATGGTGACACAAAATAAAACATGGCGTTTTAATAAAAAAAAAAAGATAACTATAATGTATGATGGAAGTGCATTTCAACCTTGATGCAGTAATATCATCACTCCTGAAAACTCCCTCTCTCACTTCCGTCAATACAACTAAGGAGTGATTATGTTACTGTGGCGAGGTTGAAGTGCTGCGAAGTGCTCTTCTGCCATACATAATTATATTTTCCCCATGTTTTATTTTGTGTCTCCATACTTACTTGTGTAACTAGTCATGTAAAAAAAAAAAAAAAAGGAACCTTTTATTTAAACTTTTATTAATATTTTTTGCTTCCGATTGAATGAATTTTTCTAATTTAATGGGGAAAACTTGGTAAACATAAAGTGAACATGATTATTTGTTCAATGACCTGTACACATTTTGTCATCAGTGTTCTTTGCGGTCAATTTGACCCCAGGGTGTTTTAGCTGTATAAAACATAAGAAATATAAAAATAAATACACACATTTGTTTTGGGTGTTATTGAGATCACAATAACATGCTATGATTTTATAATTTGCACTATAATTGTATATGTTAAGTATAATAAAAATGAAAAAAAAAAAAACCTAACACAACCATACCTGTTGTATTGCGAGAACCACTGACAGTTCACATGACATGGGGGTAGGGGGAATCCTAATTCTCACGAGAACTTTGATATTTCCCATGCCATGGGGGAGGGGAAAACCTAGTTCTTCTGTATTTTAGAGTGTTGTTGAGTAGTCAACAAATAAATTAATTACCTGACACTAACCTTTTAGCAAAAAAAAAAATTGTTAGCAGATTTTAGGGTAACAGGAGGGTTAATGGGAAGATTTCATAGATGGTTCTTCATACACCTTTACATTTTTGTAAGACTGTATAGGCGTAAAATAAAATAACTTTTTATTTTAAAATAAGTTTTTGGCCGAGGAACCAGCAATTTGATTCTGAACAAATCTAATTTTCATCTAAATTAATAACAACATGATAATGTCTAAAGTAAGGTGTGACCTCTGTCACACCATAGGCGTGTTCTGTGTATGTTTCCTGTCCATGTGCTCTGTGTTTACCTTTTGTATCCTCATGTCACCTATCGTTTATTTCTCTCTGCCCCATCATTAGTGTTCACTCCCTACCAGCCATATGTGTCCAGGTGTTCTCCATTGTCTCTGATTAGTCTCTGTATTTATTTCCTGCCCTGTGTTTAATCTTGCGTCCATTATTAAAGTATGTTAGTTGTGTTTGTCCGCATTGACTTTTGCACTTTCGTCAGCCCTGCCTGTATCATCTGTGTTTGGGATTAAATGTTCACTTTTATTGAATTCTTGTCTTCCATACCTTTGTGTCACGCTGAGAAGTGAGGTCACGACAGTCAATGCGTTACATCCTGTGTCTTTACTTAAGTGGCTTTAAGTACTTGCATAAAACAATAAGCACAATGTAAGTACATAGTAGTTAAGACCACCTAATATAAATGTAACACTTCATGTCTGTTGTTGTCACTGAGTTTTGTTTTGTTTTCTCTCTTCCTGTCTCTCCTTATTTGGTCATGTTCTTGTGCTTGTTTAGTTAATGAGTTACCCATTCCACCTGTGTTCCGCATCTGTCCTGATCCCTAATGTGGTCCTGTTTAAAAGCCTATTTAGTTTGTCCTGTCCTTTGTCCGATTATTAAGGTTATTTTGATGTGTATGCGTTCACTTTGTTCTGCCCGTCTGAAATTAAACCTGTTTATTTGCAACAATCCTGTTTTTGCCTGAGAATTAATACACACCGTGACAGAATAATCGGACCCTACAAAATGGAGTGGGTTTGCGGATGAGTTTTGTCAGTGAGTGGCTGATCTCCTGGAAGAAGACGTCAAAGGGTCGCTTCAGTCTACAGCAGAGGTGCAATGTTTGTTTAACAACAGGCTGTGAGAGAGCTGTGAACCACAGCGGACCAAACAACTCAAAACTATCCACAAAGTAAACAGAGCACCGCTCTTTCTGTTTATCCTGAAACCGTCGCAGCATAATGACGTACTGTAAGCGTGCTCCGGCATGAATGCTGAAATCCTATGTGAGAGCAGGCCAGAGGGGGAGTGGGAAGGTTGGACAATCGTACTCTGGCCCGGTTCACGGCAACCGTGCCTAGTGTGAGTACACACTTAGAATCTTGAATCACCCTCATAAAATTCTTCTCTCTCATAGCAGTTTTATTAGAGCATAACATGGGTTATTTAAATTGACTGTCTTAAGAATTAATAAAGGCTTAGCTTAGATCTCTCCAAATGTGAGAGCTGCAGTCCTTTTGATCATTCTAGATAAGCTAGGCAGCATCGCAGGAGCCACATGAGGGCAGTGAAAGCTGGTGCAGTGGTTTAGCAGAATGAGAATCATACTTAACATTGATTGAACCTGCTCTGGGATTGTTTTTGAGATAAAGTAAGAGAGAGCGAGAGAATAAGAGAAAACGGCTGCAATCGTGAGTTTTTTCTAACAACATGAGAAATGTCTGTGCCAATAAAAAAAGTGCTGCCTATTTAGGCTGTTTTTAGGGCAAAATAGGCATGATCCCTATGTAAACACTTCTACGATATCTAAGATAACTTATTTAAGCCAAAAGACAGTACTGCATGTACTACTTTAATAATGTAAATAAAGATAAATAATAATATATAAATATATTTAATCCCCAAAAAATGTTTGGCCAGGATTTGTGTTTGTTATGTAGGCTACTTTGTAATAATAATAATAATAATAATACATTTTATTTATAATGCACTTTATATTTGAAGCAAATCTCAAAGTGCTACAAATT
>JAUMHI010000063.1:3884392-3895490 GCA_032359435.1 Enteromius unitaeniatus
TGTGTGTGTGTGTGTGTGTATGTGTTCTAAAAAGACTGTTTCCCCTGGAGGCACATTAACCCTGTAGCTCAGACAATACTATTTGATTATGAACATCAGTCTTGCTTGTTAAATCCATAGGTAAAAAAAAATGTTTCTTCGCTTAGAAAGTAGGAATTATAAGAAATGTTCAAACGATAGTTTCTTCAATGTGATGGTTTAGTAAGAGGTTTGCTTTCTTGAATAAATGTACAGATAAAAAAATACATTCAAATTAATTAATAATCAAACTATTACAAGCTAAGAAGATTAACTAATTAATTAGTAATGTGCTTTTTATTTTTTGTAATTAAAATTAATTTAGGGAGGACCTGATTCTATAGCCTCTCTGGTTACAATAAATAAGTAAAATAAATTAATAATAATAAAAAAATAAAATAAAACGTAAAAAAGGAGGCTGAGGAATAAAAATGATGTTCATACCCATTTACAGTGCAGAGATGAGAACTAAGGGGTTCATTTGCTGCCTCTGGGAAATTAAACAGAGAAAAATGTTGAAGCTTTAATGTTAGCTGAACTAATAAGCTACCAAACTCTGCGTAACTAAACCTTGATTCGAGCCTTTGTTTGAACTCTGGTATTAGAGGATTGCTATACATATGCACAAACACAAAAACAGCAGCTTCCTTTAGAGGGGTGAGGGGAGTAATGGTGTTTTCCTAACATGTAAGTGCATGTAATAACATATCTACAGACGGAAGAGGTGAACTATTTTGACTGCACCTTTCTGACAGACAGTGTGAGATTCAGAGAGACACTTCACTCCTGCATAAAATGCAGCACTGATCTAAATTAAAATCACTGGCAGAATAAGAAGTCCTTTTCTTTCTATCCTTTTCCTTCTTTTTCTAATACCTTCAACAGTGAGGTAGTCGAGTAGGGTTCTCTCTGATTCCCCACCTAGGGGAATTTGACCTAAATAGGCTTCTTTTATCTCCTTTGACAATGTAATGATTCCCTCATCACGGCATTGCCGCTTTCCAGAACTTTGGAATTTGCCAAAGCAATTATTTCACTATCTTTAGACAAGGACGTTGACCTTCTGGCCTCTCTAGTGGCTCTGCATAAAGCCAGTTACAATGCTGATTGAAAATGCTTTCTAATAAAATGTACTGATTGAAATGGACCCTTTTTGTACCCCATTTAAAAAAGGTGGAATCCACAGTTTATCCGTCAGTCATTCTGAGTGCTCCTTTAACAATGTAAAACATGCCTCTATTTTTATTGAAAAAAAAAAAAAAAAGGACTACGCTCTAACTATGCATGGTTGTATGGAATCCACTAAGACACTGTACAGCCAATTAGAAAACATGTTCAAGCCATAGCTTAACGTTGTATATATCCTTTGGCTTACTCTGTGAGGATATATCAGGAAAAGGCCTTTATGAAAACCAGAAGCTTATAAGGGGTTTTCTCAAAGACTTAAGGCTTTGGAAAGTGACTAAATGTGCACCGGGTTTAGTTATCTGTAAGGTTTTGAGAATGTTAGGAGAGACGGCTATGGACTTGTCTGTCCTCAACTTTAGGGAGCATTTTCACAACACAATTTTTTAATAAAAACTTTTTAGGTGTTTCCGCATGAGACATAAGTAACTACTGGCAAGCATATTTTCTATATTTTTCTCATTAACAAGGATGATTTTGACAACATTTTTATGTGCACTTCTAAACTTTTTCAAAATTGGCAAAAAAAAGAAAAAACAACAACAACAAAAAAAAACCTTACTATGCATTCTTAACATGCATCACCACTTGCTCTTCCTCTCCAAACTATTAGCATTGTTAACATGACAAAGGATTGAAAAATGTTAAATATCAATAAAAGTATGTTTTGGGAATGATGTATGTATAGTTAACATAAGAGTAGCAACACTATTTAATTTTACGTTTAAATTTAAAATGTCAAATTTAATAATAATTGTAAAGAAATGTTTAAAAAATAACATTTGAATAAATTATGTAAAAAGAAATACAATTATGCACTTTGCAAATATATCTCTATTCTATAAAAAAAGATGAGAAAAAAGTTGTTGTTTTTTTTAAATAAATATTTATATATAAATATATATATATATATACACACACGTTTTTGTGACCCAGGCAGGCATCTCTTAGCATATAAGTATAATATTAGAGAATACGTATATCTAGTACATGAAAGCAAAACAAATCCTTAATCCTAAGTGTGAACAAAAATAATAGTCCCTGAACAATAACCACCAAAGGCAAAAGATATTTCTGGATATCTGCTTAATGAATCCTCACATCTGTTTTTAAAAAAGTGAACATGATGAAAATATGTTGATAAATGATCTCAAATCTCTTATGACTTATTGGGAAATCTTGTGAGAAATATTGTTTTGGGATATGATAATAGAGTTAAAGTAAAATTAAATCCACATGGATCGACATGATTTTCTTCATTAACTGGTGTGTGTGTGGATTACAAGCATTTCAGATGTTGTAGAACTCTACTGTATAGTATGGCACATACATATGACTTACATAACAAGAATGTGTGGGGATCATCATCTCCACAAATTTCCAAAATAAATTCCCTCACTTTTTCAACATTTGCACATTTACAGTATCTCACTGAACCAGAGTATAACACCTAAGTAAATAACTTATCATTATCATTAGTCATCTCAGAACATCTGTTCTTCATCTCAATAGCAAGGACACACTCCCACCCTAGATTACCCACTGGATCCTCGCTACATATTCACCCATATTCACGTCTCTTCGCGCTGGCAGGTTAATTACTGGTTACCTCACTCACAGAGTCGCCCACTCTGCCTGGAAAGGTCACTGCAGTCCATGTTTAAACAGGCAAAACCAACACTCAGACAAGTACACTCTCACAGGGAAAAGAAAATAAAGTTGACAGACAATAGATGATAATATGCTGGTCTATGCTGAAGTAAATTGAAATTAATTTTGAGAATGAAATTAAAATTAGTGTGAAAGACTAGGAATAGTTGGACTAGGAACACAAAATCGAAAATCACCCCATATTTTACTCACTCCGAAGCCATCCTAGGTGTATATGACTTTCTTTTTTCAGACAAACACAGTTCCATTATTTCGAAGCTCAGTAAATCATATACTGTATATATATGTATATATATATATATATATATACATATATATACACAAGTTCTGCATCGTAAAACTAACCTATGTGCCTTCAAGCCGTTACCACATACCCTCTGAAGCAGATTCATGGGTTTCTATAACAACAATATTTCTAGTAAAAATATTTTTTGGCTGACTGAAGTTACGTCATACATTGAGTCATAGGTCAGCCAAGGAGCCGGAACTCGACGCTCAGTCATTCAGCCAGTTATTTACAATTTAATAGCTACTATCTACCTGGTATCTGTCTAATGGTAAACTCTACTGAGCAAGTCTGTTTTTTTTCTTCTTTTGCACTATTATCAGCAACTAAATCTCCAAATGTTCGGTGCTTATGTGGAATGATTATGATAAAATGTAAATATGGAAATAAATAATGAATTTCAATCAAGACAATTAATAATCATGATTAAATGTTGCAGTGGTGTGCAAATTAAGGAAAATATTGTTAACTGTGAAAAAAAAAAAAGTAGCAAAATGCAAAATACAATTCAAATAGAATCAACATTGAACATAGATTTAACATAATATTAGTGCGTTATTTAAAAGATAATATATAATTAGATTTTTTTAAGATACATTTTTTTAGTTCACCATAAATTCTTGTCAGTATATTCTGCATTATACTTTAATTAAAATTGTCAATTAAAACACTCATAAGTACAACTTGCTTACTTATAAGTACATAAGTATTAATTGCATTTAATAATTACATTTAGAATTATTAATATCAACTTAAAATTATAAAACATTTTAATTTAATTGGAAATGACAAGCAATCGGTTTGACAAGAGTTTGTGAAGATGAGTGTCATTCAGTTTGCACTTAAAAGTGCTTTATGAACAGTTTTGTTTATTTTAAAGCTAAAAAAATACATAATATGTTTGATGTGCGTTTTGGGTAGGTTCTGGGCTGGAATTGCAGTACCCATTTCAACCACTTTTTGCCAATCTTGCATACTGTAGTATTATTTCAAAATGTTTTATTTCCATCTTTTTAAGTCATACAAGGAAAATTTAAATGTACGGCTCACATTCTTCAGCAGTATTTTTTAGCAGTATTTTTTACAAAAATTTTTTGTGATAAGCTGTTCAAATTTTTTTATTATGTACCTTACTGCATGTTTCACGACATGTAAGAAATGTCCAGTGAGTTGTGCTAAGATATGGGTTTTTAGCATGTTTTTTGTTAAGATGATTTAAGCACATATTGCTGTGTTTGTTTCAAGTAAGCTACGTATTGTGGTGTTCCATAATTCACATGCCAAAAAATAAAAAAGTAAAAATAAAATTGATTCGAATTCACAACATAATATTCCCTAGGTAAAAGTGCGAAAATTCGGATTTATTACATGAATCTGTAAACCTGCTAATCATACTTTGTGTAAAAAGGCAGCCCAATCTCACGGCAATGTGTATATATTTTACGTGGTGGCTAATTTGTGCAAATTCGTATGACCTCACTCATATGAATTTATAACACTTTTGCTAAATCCTTTATATTTTACATAACACACCTGCCACTGGGGTTTTAGAGAAATCGTACAAAGTGAAATTGTATGAATTTGTAAGAATTAGGAAAAATCAACACAAATTACAGTAGCCAACTTCATAAAATATGTACAAAGTGGTTATGAGACTGTGTTGGACAAAAATAAAGGTTGTGAGAGTTTTACTGCCTTTAGTGTCCAACTGGAAGTTGCAGTGATAAAAATTTAAGTTTTTTTGTTTGTTTGTTTTTTTCTTGTAGGTAGAGGCACACATTTTACAATGAGCCTATGTTGGACGCCTTTTTTATTTTTCTCTAGCTTTTTTCTTTTAGTCTTCAGTGAAAACTTTCACACACACAAAGGAAAGACTAACAAGATGACTGAAGCAGGATTTGCAAAGAAAAAGCAATGGGACATATATAAGTGAGCAAGCTTAAGTGTGATGTCAGCACAATAAGACGTAAAGCTCGAAGCCGCTGCAGGATGCAAGAAAGTCTGCCATCTGAGCCTTTAAATCCTCCAAATAATCACAGCTCAGATGGGATGAGAGATAAAAACATGTTTGGTCTCTAATGACAGATATTGGAATGTCAGTCATTAATCATTATGGTAATGTGGGTCAAATGGCTAAAGCCACATTTGAGGAATAAGCTGAAGAGGTAATTATCATTTTTAAAGGCCACATTTGGGCTTGAATGACATTACAAATGATATTGAATCTCATTAATGTTAATAAGTACTAATGGAAAATAAAAACACTTGGAAATTGCAATTCAAAGCAAATGTAATTGCATCATTTAAGCAATTAGAGAAAATGCACCTCAGCAGACAAAGTAAAAGAGAAACTACGACTTCCTAATGTATTCTAAGAATCACATTTAAATAAAAAGCACTTTCACTATGAACAATGCGGATGGTATTGTTTATAATACAGACAGTCTGTGTTGTTTTAGCACTCAATTCACCAAAAATAACTGATAAAAGCAATTTGCACATCACAGTTCAGAGAGCAAGTTTTTAGACTACTGTGATCTGACATACTATGACGCTGCTCTCCATCATTCAATCATCATTTCATAAATTACTACCTCCATTATTAATATACAAAGTCTTCTAAGCACCCATTTTCCCTAACAAAAAACTGCTTTGTGAGTTTCATGTTTAGGTGCACTGCAAAACCCTAATTTTATAGAAAGAATGCATGTTTCTGCTAAATAAACGACAATCTTGAATTGCCAATTTTACTTTTTATTCATTGTTTTTTTTTTGTGTTTGTTTTTTATTATAGTAACACTTTGCGGTAAGGGTACATGAAGTACTATGAATTCATGCATAAATGAATGCATGAGCTATGACTTACTTCATGCAGTAATATCTCATGAATTGTCAGGAACTAACATGAGTTCAGATTCTTTCATTCATGACTTCATGGATGAACTACACATTAATTAAGACATTAGCTAATGTCTAGCATCATCATGATGTATGATTTATTACGCATGATCATGTTTTCTTTGTTCACAAGAAAGAAGGAAAAAGAAAGAAAGAAAGAAAGAAAGAAAGAAAGAAAGAAAGAAAAGTCTCTAGAAAAGAATCTACTTTGGATAATCTGTAGTACATAAATTGTCATGAATTTGTGCATAAAAAATAGCATTATTTTGTGCAGATAAAACTACTTGAATAACTGAATGAATTTACAAACATTACCTCTTTCACGCATACAAGCTAGAACAGTCAAACTAATGTTTTTTTGTTGTTTTTTTTAAGTGTTCATGTAGCCATCCAGGTAAATGAACACACCCCAACACTGGGCCAATCATAGCACATAGCATGTGAATTCTGTTGACATTCAAATACATCCTTAACTAAGCATTAGTTCCCTTTCAGTCGGTCACTCTGACGTCACGTCGGTTACCGATGAATAGGAATCTCGCTTCGAGATGCCAAAACAACTCTGCATGTATGCAAACACGTCAATGATTTTCATTGGCATATGCTGATTAGGATCAGCTAAACCCAATCGCCTTGCGAGTATAAGTAGGTCAGCCGATCTAGCGTTCATTAGCTTTTCGCTTCGGAGCCGAGCAGTTCATGCAAATATTCCAGAAGCCATTCTACTCTGCGAGCGATGGAGAAAGGCTGGTGTTATGGTGTTGCAGCGACGGTGGTTCCAGTCGAGTGGCGGTGACATTTGTAGTGCACATCTGCATTTGTTTACCGAGCAGCCATCTTTCCTGTTTGCTTCAGCCTTTCACAAAAGAGCAAAGCTAAAAGAGTACTCACGGGTGGTACGTTTTTTTTAAAGATGCTTCCTTTAACGAGGAATGTCATACCATACGTGCGTTGTTGGATGTGGCCGTTAGCTGGCGTCAGCAGACAAGGTTCTTGAATGCTCTCGTGTCGCAGACCGGCCTCTTTGGCGACATGGTGGCGACGTTGCCCAGCTGTCCCCACCGCCAAAGAAGCAGACTGAGACCTCCGTAACTTCTGCCGCAGGCGACCAGCTGCACCCAAGCCCTGCTGGCACAGCCTCAGCCTGCTTGTCGCCGAGGGCCGCCCCCCTGTCGCCATTTGCTCCTCCGCCGCCAGTGCAGCAGCCGCGTTGAGGAGCCGACAGCCGGGCCCCCCGCCCAGCCCGTCCAGGCCCCTGCAGGAAAACACAAGGGCAGCAAGCTTGTTCGGGGTGGACAAGCTCTCCAAATTCCAAATCTCGACAAGAAGAGCAGTTTTCTCTATCTCTGGGTCCCCTGAGGGGACGAGGTGCTGTGGACAGGCCTATAAAAGAGCTTTTGTTACACACTCACTCTCCTCTTATTTCAGGCAGCAGTCAGAGCGCAGGGAGCACGAACCAACAGACTTCCAGCCTCACTTCTGCCAAGACGCAGATAACATGCACACACACGCACATACACATGCAGGCTTCCCTTCGAACCAGCTCAGAGACGCTCGGACGGGACCCCTGCCTCCCCCCTCGCTGCCCCACCACTGACACCCCGGTGGTCTCGATGGTGCCTTTTGCTCAGTTCTTAGATACAGCCCGTACTTCATAGTGCCCAAGAAGGGTGGTGGGGTACGACCGATCCTGGATCTGTGAGTCTTGAATCGAGCTCTTCACAGGCTTCCATTCGAGATGTTCGAACCATTCGATTGGTTTGCAGCAATCGACCTGAAGGACGCATACGGCACAGGCCATTCCTGAGGTTCGCGTTCGAAGGTCAGGCATATCAGTATAGTGTCCTGCCTTTTGGGCTCTCCCTGTCACCCTGTGTGTTCACCAAAGTGGCAGAGGCAGCCCTGACTCCTCTGAAGGAGAAAGGGGTTCGTATCCTCAACTACCTCATTGACTGGTTGATACTAGCCCAGTCCAGAGCTCAGTTGTGCGAACACAGGGACTTGGTGTTACAACACCTCAGCCTTTTGGGCTTTTGGGTCAACCGGGAAAACAGCAAACTTTGGACGGTGCAGAGGATCTCTTTTCTCTGGATGAAGCTGGACTCGGTCGCCCAGACAGCACGCCTCACTGCTGACCTGCTTGAATACGTTCAAGAACAGATTTGAGGAAACTCCACGTCTGGACCCTGGATGGGATGCGGAGGTTCTAGGTGACCTACCTCAAGGGGTAGTTGACACCAGGCCTCCTACTGTACCCTCTTGGGATCTCTCTCTTGTGTTGAGAGCATTAGGAGAGGGTCCCTTTGAGCCTTTGCCAGCAGTCGAGTTGAAGTTTCTCTCAATGAAGACACTCCTCCTGCTCGCATTGGCCTCCATCAAGAGCAAAGTAGGGGTAGGGGACCTGCAGGCATTTTCGGTTGACGATTCGTGCCTCGAGTTCAGGCCCGAGGATTCCCAGGTAACACTGAGGCCACGGCCCGGCTACGTGCCCAAGGTTCCTACCACTCCCCTCAAGAGTTCAGGTGGTGAACCTCCAAGCGCTGCCCTCGGAGGAGGCAGACCCAACCTTACTGTTGCTATGTCCCGTCCGAGCACTAAGATGTTAAGCAGATCGGACACAGAGCTTCAGGACCTCAGACCAGCTCTTCGTTGTCATGGAGTTCGGCAGAAGGGGAATGCTGTCTCTAAGCAGATGATGGCCCACTGGATAGTGGATGCTATCATCCTGGCTTACCAGGCTCAGGGTGTGCCCTGTCCCCTCAGTGTACGCGCTCACTCAACTAAAGAAGTGTAGCGTCGTCCTGGGCGTTGGCTCGTGGCGCCTCGCTTGTTGATATTGTAGAGCTGCAGGTTGGGCAACCCCTAACACGTTTGCTAGATTTTATAGCCTTCGTGTGGACCCGGCTTCTTCCCGTGTTCTCCCCTCTAACAGAGCTGAAGAGCCCGAGTAGGACCTGTTCGGTCGGCTTGGTATTCTTCTCCAGTAATCCTTATTAGTAGATACTGTGAGTCCTCCGATCTCCTCGGCAGTCGGATGTGGCGGAGCATCTGACTCTAGTCCCTCGAGGCGATGTATCCTTGAGAACCACTAGAGGGCTGGGAACCCCTGAGTGTAACCCTGAGCATCTCAGGTGGTATAGGTAAGAACTACCTTCCCCAGTTCTGGGAGTACAATCTCTTCCTATATTCCATATGCATTGAATTAATTCATGATATATGTGAGTTGTGTCTTATTCTTGAAAGAAAATGACTTCTGCACGTCCTACACAGTGGACGTCCCAGTGTCCAGTTACTTATGGCACGGTACTGGTCCATGTGCAGAGTCTACCTTCCTACAGACCCAACTCAGGGGGTTGGTGATTCTCACATGGGGCTGGAAGGGACAGTCTCTATGGCGCTTTGGTAGGGATCCCTATTCATCAATCACCGGCGTGACGTCATAGTGACCAACTGAAAGGGAACGTCTTGGTTACGTATTGTAACCCTCCTTCCCTGAAGAAGGGAATGGAGACGTCACATCCCGTCGCCATAGGGGCTGTACCGCTGCTAGGGCTTTCACACCGGCTCGGCTCCTCAGCGAAGACCTATTGAACGCTAGATCGGCTGACCTACTTATACTCGCAAGGCAATTGGGTTCAGCTGATCCTAATCAGCGTATGCCAATGAAAATCATTGGCGTGATTGCATACATTGCATCACCGACATGACGTTTCTGTACGTAACTGAGACGTTTCTCATGACTTTATTGTGTGTATGTACTATAGATTTATCCAAAGTAGATAGTAATGACTTTTCTTTCTTTCTTTCTTTCTTTCTTGTGAACAAAGAAAAACATCATGATCATGCATAATAAATCATAAATTATGATGATGTACCCATCTTAGTTAATGTCTTAATTACTGTAATGTGTAGATCATCCATGAAGTCATGAATGAAAGACTTTGAACTCATATTAGTTCCTGATAATTCATGAGATATTACTGCATGAAATTAATTTGTGCATGACTTCATAGTAATTCATGTACCCTCACCCTAAAGTGTTACCAAGATTATTTATGGCCACAAATCAGATAGATATACGGAGGGGCAAAAAAGTATTTAGTCAGCCACCAATTGTGCAAGTTCTCCCACTTGAAAAGATGAGAGAGGCCTGTAATTTTCATCATGGGTATACCTCAACTATGAGAGACAAAATAAGTAAATCCAGAAAAATCCAGAAAATCACATTGTAGGATTTTTAAAGAATTTATTTGCAAATTATGGTGGAAAATAAGTATTTGGTCAATAATAAAATTTAATCTCAATACTTTGTTATATACCATTTGTTGGCAATGACAAATGTCAAAGGTTTTCTGTAAGTCTTCATAAGGTTTTCACACACTGTTGCTGGTATTTTGGCCTATTCCTCCGTTTTGGGGCTGTCGCTGGACAACACAGACTTTCAACTCCCTCCAAAGATTTTCTATGAGGCTGAGATCTGGAGACTGGCTAGGCCTCTCCAGGACCTTGAAATGCTTATGAAGCCACTCCTTCATTGCCTGGGCAGTGTGTTTTGGATCATTGTCATGATGAAAGACACAGCCATGTTTCATCTTCAGTGCCCTTGCTGATGGAAGGAGGCTTTCACTCAAAATCTCACAATATATGGCACCATTCATTCTTTGGTTTACACAGATCAGTGGCCCTTTGCAGAAAAACATCCCTAAAGCATGATGTTTCCACCCCCATGCTTCACAGTAGGTATGGTGTTTGTTGGATGCGTTCTCACCATTCTTTCTCATCCAAACACATCCAAGTTGAGTTTTTAAAAAGTTCTATTTTGGTTTCATCTGACCAGATGACATTCTCCCAATCCTCTTCTGGAACATCCAAATGCTCTCTAGCAAACTTCAGACGGGTCTGGAAATGTACTGGTTTAAGCAGGGGGACACATTTGGCTCTGCAGGATTTAATTCCTGGCGGCGCAGTGTGTCACTGATGGTAACCTTTGTTACTTTGGTCCCAGCTCTCTGCAGGTCATTCACTAGCTCCCCCCGTGTG
>JAUMHI010000063.1:3902120-3913478 GCA_032359435.1 Enteromius unitaeniatus
AAGCTTAATGTTAATTAATGGTCTGGGGTCATGGATTAACATGTTTTATCAGCTTTCAATCTGACAGCACCCATTCACTTCAAAGGATCGAATGAGCGATGTACAGTAGTACTACAATTTTCCAAATTTGTTCCAATGATGAAAAAAAAAAAAATCCTTGGATGAATACATTCTTTCTATTTTTTGCATGGAGTATTCTTTTAAATGCATATTAAATGTCTGCAAACTCTTTGGGTCCACTGTAGAAAGCAAATGAAGGAGAAGACAAGTCATCTTAGACATGAGCGGGAAAAGACAGAAAGGTAGAAGATGTATTTCATACATCAAGAACACTTTGAAAAACAATAATAAAAGAGCACCACAGTCAAAAACAATCAGCCATTCACACAGCATAAAATCTGATATAAAAGAAGACTAGCATAACGTGAAAACAAAATAAATGGACACACTAAATGACAAACTTTAACGCAATCTGGAACCAAAAAAACATTAGGATAAGATGAGATGGCAATGTTTTGAAATGATTTAGCCCATGAAATGTTTATGAGACAAGTTGAATCTCATAAAAAGGTCATTATCTGCTTTGTTCTGGCCACAAATCGTTGAATTGTAATAAAAGAATTCACAATTTTCGAATAATGCGGCGGATTTCACCCGCAGGCCGCATTAATGTGGTGGCTCTGCAGCCATTATCCAATCACTGCTGAGGAGCTAATGAACACTCTGGTGGAATTCTATAATCTCTCAGTGGTGGCACTTTATATTCAAACTAGGAGCATAAACTGTCATCTTCCTTTATCATTACTTTCCCTTCGTTTTCAGGCGCAGCAGGATTTTCGCTTCTGCTTTGACAGTTCCTATCCTCTTTATATCCCATAGTTCATGATAACATCTAGCAGATAATTGTTTTATTCAGATTCAAATGACAAACTCCCCATCTGAGCGATGCTGCGGCGGAAGAAGGGACTTGTAATCTTCGGTAATTCACTAGGTTTGTAAGCCGGTGTCATTGTGCGTGAGCAGATGCTGTAGATATTGGTTGTGATGTCTGGGTGATAGTAATGCGAGGGGACGTTGAGTGTGAGGCATCTCCTGCGGGCGGTGCTCTTTGTGAATGGGAGATGAGATGAGCTCTGCGGCATTTGTGTGCCGTGCCTTTGGTGCAGTGCTGAGACCCGGCGAGTTTGACTCTCTGGCCCTTTCTGCTTAAGATGACAAAGTGAGCAGAAAGCCGGGTTGACGCTACACCTACCCCTGATTTTCCATCCCTGGAGATGCTTTAGGAAGACACGGGCTGCATCCTGATTCGCCTGGCTGCAATCTGAGTTTGCGAGATGAGGATTAGGGAGTCCCCAAAAATCGGAGGGAATTCTGAATGCCATTTTTGCTTCTGCAAAGGTCACTGTTTTTTGAAAGGTCACCCCAAACAAATGTGAGCAACTGAATTCCTTCACAAAGGTCCCTGTCATGAGGCTGTTAGCGTAGTGGACATGTAATTGTCAGCTGGAAGATATCATTTTGCCATTTATTTTGTTTTGATTTGATTGAGTTTATTAATCCCACAATGGGGAAATTCCTTCGGAACAGCAGCAATAGTAGAAAAGACAGTTTAACAGGATTCATAGGATCCACAAAAAGTAACAATAGAAATAAATTGTATAAATATAAACTGTATAAATATAAGTAAAGATATAAGAAGAAAAAACATGTACACAGTGGATGTGGATGAACAGGAAATACGATAATCTATGAATGATCTATTTATGAACACATATGGATCTGGTTTGCACGTTCTAAACAATGATTTCAAAAAGGAAGGTCATAGGGTATGCTTGAGATTTGGTTCTATGTAATCAAGGTAACATGAACAAGGTTCATGATGAAGTGGCAGTTTCTAACTGATTTGGAAGAAAAGTAGTAATGCTCACTGTGGAATGGAATTCAAAGTCAAATAGTTTAAAAAAAGTGTTCACTTGTACATTTTCTTTACATGGATTGCATGCATACAAAAAATCTAACTGTAAATTGATTGACTTGAAATCAACTGTAAATTGAGTCTAAATACATAAAAAAATAAACACATTTATATTTTAAACATTTTTGAATGTTTGAAAACAAACAAAAAGGAAATTTAAACTGTAACAAATAGCACACTTGGTAATCTGTTAAGTCTGTTTGCACTGGGGAAAATATATAAATAAATAAATGAACAAACAAACATTCAGTGTGTACTGTACGTAGCGCTATCTGTTCATTTTACAGTATGTGATTCTATAATTGCGGGTACATTTAGTGTTTCTGCAAAAACATTTTATTAATGGTTAAATTTTTTCCTATTATAATTGATTTATTACTATTCTTTACTAATTCTTATGTATTACAAGATGTTACAGTCCATAAGAATATAATAATTTATTTAAAAAGTAATAATGTATTTTTTTATAATTTCTTCTTGTCCGAATTAGTGTATTTTATCAATCATGTATCAATGTGCAATCGATATATTTTATAGTACTTTTCTTTCTCAAACATTTTATTAATTTTATTTATAAAAGCTGCAAAGAGTTAGCCACTAACTCTACAGCATTATTTCACTTTTTTTTTGGTTTATACTCATACTTCAGTTTACTTAAACTACCTATGTTCTAGGCAATTATATTTAGCCGTGGTAGTTTTTCATAATTTTAAATGAATTATGAGGTAATTATGATCTTTGAGAGCTAAGGGGTTAATTAAGCAAGCTGCTAATCATATGCATCAAAGGCATATTGGCAGATTGTCTTACTACGCAATAAACAGTATGGTGTTTTCCCAAACCAGTCCATGTTTTTAGTGCATAGAAGTATGAAAATTAGAATGTAGCCACAGTCTGTGAAAAGCAAACAGGACATGTTTCCTCAGCCTGACTGTAGGGCCCCTGATGGGAAGTGAGGTGTGTGGTAGAAAGAAATTTGACATTGATTACTTAAGACCCCTTCTGAAATGGCTTTTCAGCCACACACCAATCACTTCTGCAATGCTTTTGCCCTTTTCAACGATTGAAGCGCAATCCAGCAAACACAATGGACATGCTAGTCAAGCTAATTACAGTCATGTCAGCTACTGGGGGGGCGGTGTGTCCCCTCTGGGAGCATGCGTTCTGGATCAGGAAAGCTCTTTCATTAGTCTCTGACTCTTTTTATAAGCAAAAAACACCTAGAACTTAAGCACCTGCACTGTCACTTTGAAATCATAGACAATGTGTTTTCATTGCATTATGTGTCTAAGTTGAATGTGTTGTTTTCATTCTCTGCATATAGTAATGTACACTGCTCAAAAAATAAAGGGAAAACTTAAACAACACTATGTAACTAAGTCAATCACACCAATGTGAAATCAAACTGCCCATTTAGGAGGCAAACACTGATTGACAATCAATTTCACATGCTGTTGTGTAAATTAAAAACAGGTGGAAATTATAGACAATTAGCAAGACGCCCTCAATAAAGGAGTGGTTCTGCAGGTGGTGACCACAGACCACTTCTCAGTTCCTATGCTTTCTGGCTGATGTTTTGGTCACTTTTGAATGCTGGCGGTGCTTTCACCCTTGTGGTAGCATGAGACAGCTCAGGTGGCTACCTGCTCATCCAAGATGGCACATCAATGTGAGCTGTGGCAAGAAGGTATGCTGTGTCTGTCAGTGTAGTGTCCAGAGCATGAAGGCACCACCAGGAGACGTGGAGAAGGCCGTAGGAGGGCAACAACCCAGCAGCAGGACAGCTACCTCCGCCTTTGTGCAAGGAGGAGTCCCAAGGAGCACTGACAGAGCCCTGAAAAATGATCTCCAGCAGGCCACAAATGTACATGTGTCTGCTCAAACGGTCAGAAACAGACTCCATGAGGGTGGTATGAAGGCCCGACATCCACGGATGGGGGTTGTGCTTACAGCCCAACACTGTGCAGGCATTTGCCAGATAACACAAAGATTGGCAATTTGCCACTGGCGCCTTGGGTTCCTGCTAATGCAAGACAATGCTAGACCTCAAGTGGCTGTAGCGTGTAAGCAGTTCCAGCAAGACAAAGGTATTGATGCCATGGACTCGCCCGTCCATTCTCCAGACCTGAATGCAAATTAGCACATTTGGGACATCATGTCTCGCTCCATTCACCAATGACACATTGCACCACAGGCTGTCCAGGAGTTGGCAGATGCTTTAGTCCAGGTCTGGGAGGAGATACCTCAGGAAACCATCCGCTATCTCATCAGGAGCATGCCCAGGCATTGTAGGGAGGACATACAGCCACGTGTAGGCCATACACTCTACTTAGCCTCATTTTGACTTGTTTTAAGGAGATTACATCAAAGTTGGATCAAACCTCCATGGGTTAATACATTTGATTTCCATTGATAATCTTTGTGTGATTTTGTTGTCAGCAAATTCAACCTGTTGTTTCCTAGTATAATCATCTCCACAGTCCCTCTAGTACACACTCACCATCATAAAGACGCACTGCAGTTGGAGGTATAGAGTACTGCATTCCCACTGTATGCGTTACACAGGCAATTCACAACACCTTTACAGTCTTTCTATAGAATGTGAAAGTACTTCACTACAAGGGTTTCCTTTAGCTTTTGTGTATTCCATCAATATATTGACTTGCAGTTGGTGTACAAAATATATATTTTTAATTAAATGTTGGTCGATTTATTTTTGAGCCATGTACATGGATATTACGTGAAGTACTTTATCACACACCAAACAGAACTGTAAAAATGCTACATCTATTTTGCTTGGTTGATAGAGAATTGCTAGTTGGTTAATTATCTTACTCTTAAGTCTCTATGATCTTTAAAGGGGTAGTTCAACCAAAAATGAAAATGTTATGTTTATCTGCTTAACCCAGGGCATCTAAGATGTAGGTCTTTGTTTCTTCAGTAGAACACAAATAAAGAAATTTAACTCAAACTCTGGCAGTCTGTCAGTCATATAATGCCAGTCAATGGATACACCATCTTTATGAGAGGAAAAAAAAAATCAGTTCAGTTTCTTGTAAAAAACGATTTCGTGTCTTAGGACATCAATGTATCATCATGAGCCATTGTCTGTGCATGCTTTTTTTTACTTTTAAAGATTGTGTACACATTGATTTGTATTATATGACCGAAAGACTGCAACAAGAAATCACCTACATCTGCCCCGGGGGTAAGGCGATAAACATCAAATTTAGATTTTTTTGAATCTCTTTAACCCTTTTGTATTCTTCATTTGCGGTGTAACACTTATAATCCGCAGTGGTCAAAAATGAATAAATAAAGCACAATATTTTGTGAAATAAACTAATGTTTAATTTAATTTAATTTAAATATAAATGGTCCTCAAAGTTAACCTCTTTTATGTACCATTTTATTAAAGTGACCATATAAAAAATTGTTTTTTTTTTATAAATATATATAATATATAAATATAATATTTTATAAATAAATAATTAGTCAAAATAACACTTGTTTTAGTTTGGAGCAGGATGGTGCTTCAAACTATACTCTTTCTGTTTGGCAGCAACACACTTCCAGCATGCTTTTCATTTCTACCAATAAATAAATCCCAAACAACAAAAGACTGTCTAAACAAAAGCCACATCCTTCAAACTCACAGCTAGCACGTTTCTGTTTAACGAGAATAAGACTCCAATCATTCCACAGCCATGCAATGCCGTCAACACAAACCTGACAAATGTGACATTTTCACACACACTAAGCCCAACAAAGCTATAAAAGATGACAAACAACAAGCCTATAGCAGGCAGGAGATTGTAGCTCTTGAAAAGGCATGCAGCTCAGAGTTATAGAGAAGCAAATAAGTCAAATATAACGTGGTCTGCAAATGAGGGTAGAGGGCAGAAAGACAATGCTGTAAGATGTAAAGCCATACAATTTATCCACACAGGGTTGCCGAGTAACTAGTGCCTTAATTGTCCAGGACTGTAGAACACCATTATATGAGAAAGAATGAGGTTTGGAGTGACCAGGAGAAATAAAACCTCACAGCAAGGACAGCCACAGTGTAAAGAGCTGTGAGATTATATTTCACCAAGCGTGTGCGTTTGGTTTGATGTGGATATATTACACTATTGTAATTCAGTGACATGAAGAAAGTGTGTGGATTCATGGTGCAAATGAATAAATCAAGACTGCATTGATTTAGTCCTCTAAGCTGAAATGACTGAAACAAAAGCTCTGTTTCAAAACCGAGTGAGCCTCCAATATAGGCTATAAAATATACTGTACTGATTTTTAAAGATGCAGAAGTTGTCTATCAGCATTTGAATACGGAACTGTCTTTCACAGGTTATTGCACTTAAAGGGTTAGTTCACCTCAAAATAAATCTTCTGTGATTAATTGCAAAACCCATAAGATCTGGGTCAAATGGCCCTCTGATTTCATCAAAAATATCTTAATTTGTATTCTGAAGATGAACGGAGGTCTTATGGGTTTTGAACAAAATGAGAGAGAGAAATTAATGACAGAATCATAATTTTTGGGTGAACTAACCCTTTAAACAAATAAAAAAAATCCAAACAAAGAAAATCCAAACAAAATAAACTTTCGAGAGAGCAGTGATGTTATGTGAGTTTAACCACGATGATCCAAAATCTCTAGCAAAATGTCTACCAGTTCATTGTGTCTGTCGTATTTACCACCCTGCATTTACTGGACAGAAGACATTCCTACAATGCATTGATTAGAAATATTTGGTCACTACTGAAAAATAGCTATGTATAAAAAAAGTCTATGCATCACTTTAAATTGTGTTTGCTGAGTATACACTTTGAGTGTCGTACTGTTTGCTTAGCAACATGCCATGGATTTCACATGAAGAACGCTGTGTATATCATGCATGAGTTGCTGTCTACAGAAATCGTTCCCATTCTGTCACTGTGAGGTTTCATTTCAGCTAGGGTGCTACCTTTGAAGGCAGTTTCATATGAAGGTAGTGCGTAAGAAGGCAGCTCACAAGGTTTTGGAAGAAAGCCAGGATGTTAATGCTATATGCATGCAACAGATTCCCTCAAACATATGAGAAACCTCAAGCCTTCTGCAGAGCCAGCTGAATTACAGACCCTTTGTCATCTGTTCCCAGCTGACACAGTACAAGCCAGAAAATAAGTCCCCTTGGATTCCGCTTTTAATCTAAACATCTTTCTGAAGGCAATTCATCTTGTGCAACATGCATAAGAAGATGTGCTCCCTAACAGCCCGACCGCAGACGCCTGTTTTCAACGATACCACGAAAGCAAAAGAAAGGACAAACAAGTTTAGCAGCGCTACTCACCGGCTTATCGGTGAATGCAGTGGACTCAGACTGTGCCATGTCATAGTATGGAGGCTGGAGAGGAATCTTCTGTATCTCATCCTCCTTGTCCAGATGAACAACCTTCAAAGGCAACAGAACCTGAGATGAAGACGCCATTCACAGCCACCTAGGAATTGTGCTAACCTGTCTTTCTACATGCAAGCTTAATCTGTACAAAGACCTAAACACTTAAACAGTACGGTTTCAGAGGGAAAAAAGGGCAAAATGTGTGTCATTCACTGGGTCAGAACCCTCAAACTGATACCTCTGTACCCTCTGTACATCTAAAGGCTTCATGAGAGTATCATAAGAGTATATTACTACCCTTAGGATACACATTCCTACTCTAAGGTAGAAGGTAGATTACTTACAAATTGTAATTCGTTACTGATTCCAAATTACATGACAAAAGTTGTATTTAGTAATGTTATCCATCACCTGCATGTCATGTGACCATTAACCAACATCAGAGAACCATGAATATGCAGATGCATTACCAAAGACTATAGCATACCCAAGATGTGTCACTCATAAAGTTTTAAATTGGGAAAACCGCAATGCTTAATATGGCCGATCAATCACAAGAAGCCCCGCCTTCTAAATAAAATAGCCAATCGCTGATCTGTGAAGTCAGCGCATCACTGTTAGAAGTTCCTGCTGCTACAGAAACATTCACATTTAATCAATAAAAGTATCTGTTTTCTGATTATGAGTATTTTACAATGTAAATAGACTAATTCAAAGTTATGTCTTCTGAAAAGATTTTGTCTACTTGAGTCAAAATGAAATGCAATCTAGTCTTTCATTCATTGAACTGCAAGTCTCTGGGAAATTTAAATTATTTTTGTATGACAATGTTGATACAGTTAAACCATATAATTGACCACTATTTCATGCATACTTATACTAGAATGTATCATGTATCAATCTTTTTTTCTTCTTCTTCTTACACAATACAATTTTTGATTGTTCGAGTCCATTTATTTATTTCTTTAGGCAAGTACTCATGTAAAACATTTTTATATTAACCGTATCTGGATTTATTTTAGGATAATGACTGACTGCCTGTACATCATGCTTGATAAAAATATGACCCATGACAAAACAGATTAAAGAAACAATCCAAAATGTATTGTATATTTTGCTATTCTGTTGGATTTAGCCACTTGTCTGTGGCTATTTTATGTTCCTTGTATCTGAAGATCAATGACATAAACAGATGGATGTCTCTCTAGAATGCTGGCTCTGGACAAATAAGCCAAACATTTATTTTATTGGTTTTTGAACCACAGCAGAAAAATAAAATACAATCCTACAATATGTTGTGAAATACTGTTTAGATTTCCTCCCTTAGTGTGAAGGAGCCCATAGGGATCTATGACTTTGTTTTGAAATGTTGTCGCACCAAAAATACACTTTCATAGGCCAATTATCTGAACGGTAAGGCAGACTTTCTGGATATTTTAAGTTCTTGTTATAGCAGTGATTTACAAGGGGGCCCTTAGTTAAATAAATAAGCAATAATTTCATTGAATCTCTTCTTTCTTTCTTCTTGCCTAGAAATTCCAATGGCACTTTTGAATAAGCTGTTTCCATTGGATCAAAGATAATTCGTTCTAGGCTGTAAATGTTGTGCTGTATGCCTGTGAATTCACTGCACAGTTTATAAGAGCAGTCTGTTTCTCTGAAACTGATGAGCTACATTCAAAGATTTGTTGGCCACCTGCTGATCTCTTAGTATCACGTTCAAAAGAAGATTGGGGATAAAAGAGCTCTGACAGAAAGTGTCTCTGACATGCACACAAACATGTTTTTCTGACTAAAATGGAAGTTTTTAAATATTTCGCACCAGAAGTTTCTCTAGGGGACCAGAGGGAAAGAAACCATCCACTTGAGCATGCAAAAACTTAAAAATGGGTTCTGAGGTAATACACAAGATGTGTAAGGTGGCAAAAAATAACTATGGGCATTTTTCGCCAACAGCACAACAGAACAACCACCTAAAAACTGCCGTGGAGAGAACATACGCTCTCTTGCCTATGAAAACGAACACAGCAGAATAGTGCTTTCATTCCGTCATGTTTAATGGGGTGTGCAAAACCTCTTCCAACTAACTGCTAGATGGAAAAACGATGCCCGAGCCCATCCAACGAGCTCAGCGAAGGCCTCGGCCTCATTGTTTTCAGAGCAATTTTCATTAGGCTTACAGTGTGTTCCTTATGAAACCCTTCCCGCTTCACTGGCAGCAAGCACAATGTGTTTAGAAGTTTGAGATGGGATAGTTTCTCAACCCTTAAGTACTAAAGCAGAAAGTCTTTTCCAGCCCTAAATAAAACGTCTGGAGCTGCTTGAAATTGTGACTGTCATGGAATGAAAGAAAAAAAAAAAGAACAATCAAGGGATAGCAGCCAGCCCTTTTCGCATTTTCTCATGAATCAAAGACGAGAGAAGACAACAACAACAAAACAAAAGACAGAGCCGCTTACTTGTGCAGCAGGGTGGTTGTTTGGCTTGGAGGGCTGTTTTAGTGGTTTGATGTGACTGAATCGAAATGCCTAAATGTGGGATAATCCTCCAGCAAAGATGGCCTTTGAGTAAAGATTCCCAACAATCACCGCCTGCCTATGTCACATTTCTGAGGGATATCTATTCACTGTAAAGAGGACTTTAGCTTTACGGAAGATTTCTGAGACAGTGGAAAAAATTCTATTTAAAGGAAGAATAAAAGGCTTTGCTGCCTCTTTGTTATGGCAGCCAACTATTTTGTTTCTTGTTATCTCTTCCCTGGGGCCTCGCTGGGAGAATTGGGGAGGTAGGAAAACACTACGGAGGCTCTCGCAGGTTCCCTCATTACCTAAAAGTAACACGGGGACAGTGTCAATCAGGCTTATAGTGGTCTTTCATGTACATGCTGCTTATCTTTTTGGTGCAGGTACAGTATCTTCCGGGTCAATTTTGGGTGATTTTAAAACAGGTCTCACCTTTCGAGCTAAATGTAACTGTACAAGAGACTTTAGCATAATTATTCAGAGTCATGAGTGTTATGTTGCCTAATAAAGTCACCTTTAAAGACCACATCAGGTGGCTCAAATAGAGTTTTCTTTCTTGTGTTGATGAATTTGCTATTGAATCTAATTAACTAATTAAAATTATGAATATTGTTTGACAAATTGTTTTTGTGTCTCTTTTCTAAGTTGCGTTGTATAAAAGTAAATGTTAATGCATAAATGTAACAAGGAAGTTGCATTGAATGACATCTAGAAGTAATGAATTTACGTTACAACAAACGGCTGCTCATTTCAACACAAGCATATTACTTCCGTAACGTGAGGTGTTTCCAAGTGCAATAAGATATTTGCTAACAACAAAAAACATTTAGGGCAGGACATGATTTACTGAGAGCTGAATGGAACGTGAAATGTGTTTGTTACATTTCAGAATGAAGCCAGGTGATTAGAGGAGAGGCTGTGAAAGGATTTGTGCTGTCAGTCAAAAACAAAAGACATTTCAGAGGTGGAGAAAGACAAACACTATTTTTCTAACGTGCAGTGATAAATAATCCCAGTCTCAAAAGTTAGTTAAACTGTTGGTATCAGGTTGACAAAGCCAAATAAAATCCAGTTTAGATCAAGTTTGGCAGTCTCGCAATAAAAACATTCTGGGTCAACTCAGGTTTTGAGTTAACGATGAACTGTGAAATGTGCATATGACACAAACAGAAACAACCCATGTGAAACAATATACAAATTACATTACAATAATTACAGTTAGTATGCTCTGAAAAAAATTAAATAAAAATAAAAATATCATTATTTTTTTTTATTTTTGTTAATTGTTTTTTCAGGGCCTGAAAAAAATAAAAGCATTACTGTGGCTGCCATATGCCCCAGGAGCCTCTAAAGCTTTGAGAGGACTCGATGTTTTGTGCCTGAAGGAGTTCAAACATGTCAGCATGGCCTGCGCTCACTCCCCCATGAGGCAGGCAGTCATTTCGACCGAGTCCAGCTCCACACCGAGATAAGACAT
>JAUMHI010000063.1:3979081-4084860 GCA_032359435.1 Enteromius unitaeniatus
CTAATGTTTATCAGTACATTACAGAAAATAATGAACTTTATCACAATATGCAAATTTTTTGAGAAGGACCTGTATATATACATATAAGTGTATATTAACCCCTGGAAGACAGACCCAGGAGTTTTGGACAGTAGAGACACATTTTTTTACAATGTTGGAAATTCCGCCACTTATATATTGCAGAAGAAAAATGTAATACAGCTTTTGAAACAACATAGAAGTAAGTATATGGTGACGGATATTCGTATTAAAAGACAAAACGTATGTAATGAATTCTGCCAATGTAATATTTAACTGAAGATGTATTTGTTTATATGAATCACATACTGTAGTTTACTTCTAGGTCAGCATTATTGCAAAAGAGCATTTTTTTCTTCATTTTCTCTCAGAAGGGGTAAAGAGCAGAAACTGTTCTGCATATTTACAGGCAGTTGTGTTCCACAGAGATGACAGATGAACCAAAACATCTTGAAATAAAGAACATTCACGGCTGGAGAAGTTTTATCAAACCCTATGCAACTTAAACCAGAAGTCAAGGAGCACTCTGGGATTTTCTGGGGACAAATCTCTTGAGAGTGGTATTCCAGAAGAGCTGAGTTTATGAAACACAAAAGAAGGATTCTTAAACCTTTTTAGAAATATCTGAAGGAAAACAATGACCACTGTATTATTTCAAGATCTTGTTCTGCCTGATGTGCCTGTATGTCAGGCACTGCTTGCCGAAAACCTCAAAACTTGGCAGCATTTGTTTTCTTTTTGCTCCTTCTTTTACTCTCTCTTTCCTCATCCCCATCTGTTTTCAGTTTTCTCGGCATGTGTGACAAACAGCAAAGAAATTCCAAACTCAAGTCTCTCTAACCCCAACTACCCCCTTTCCCTTCCCAACCCCCTCCCCCACTCTTTTCTTTGGCAGGGCAGCTTATGTCTCACATTTAATCATGATCACTTTGCCAGCCTGCAGGGCCCTTAACCAATTGTGAGGTGGAATAGAAAGAAGCAGAGCTTGAAAAGGACAAGAGACTGAAATGGAGAAGGATATTTGGGGGCTGGCATCTCTTTAGATTTGGAAGTTTAACCATGTAACCAGCATGATTCTTATATCTTATATATATTCTTATATAAGATATTTACTTTGTCAGCCCTGCAGATTTGGGCTACTGCCATATTTGAATGGCAGCCATTTTATCATAGTCACATCGGCTGGGGTTGACGGGTGAATCGGGTGCCCTGAGGTGAATCGTGTTGGTATGGGATATGTTCTGGGAGGTTAAATTAATATAATCTGGCAAATCAACTATGCAAATGGGGTTTAGTGCAGCTAATAACCCTGTTGGATCCATTGATCTTTGTTTTGGGACATGGGACATAGTGTGTTTGTAGGTGGTCTAAGTTAGTTAATAGCGGGTCAAAGCATGTCACTTGCTGTTCAGTAAGCGAGCATGTTTTCTTTACCACCTCAAATTGGTATGACTATGATGTTAGATGGTTTGTTGTTATTCTAAGATGGTCTACCAGCTTAGACAAACCAGCATTAGCATAATTATATCAGATGGGCCGTATTTTTTACCCACAATTCCTGGGTTGTTTTTAGGGAAGATTATGTATCTACAGTAAAATTCTGCTGGATTAATCTGGGAAGTCTAGTTCATGTTCGGGAAATATGGCAGAACCTAATTTTGCTGAGTGTGACATGTTCCTGGATCAACATCTTTGCTGACCCTGAAATAACATTGTGATTAACCAGCCCAGGCTCACGGCAATTCGTACATATTTTACAACGTGGCTTATTCATAGAAATTCATAAGACTTCACTCGTACAAATTCATACGGTTTTAGAAAACGATTTTATCAAAGAATTTGTATGAATTAGCATGTGATATTTATTCTAGGTTTTACACTGCAATAAATCTTAAAATTATATATATATATATATATATATATTTAATATATATTAAAATTGCTCCAATGTCAATACTAACAATACTAGTATACATCTACTATAAATGGGAGTGCTACTGCATTAACCCTAGAGATAAATACATAAATAATTGGTAGTTAAAACCACTGTTTACTTGGTCAGAAAAAAAAGAAGTATTTACCAGGTGTTAAATTCATACAATGTGATTTGTATGCAAGCATACAAAAAAATAAATAAAACAAATTAAAAAGATTGTACTTTTCTTTTCTTTTTCCTTACAATACAGTACAGTACTCTAGCCTTTTGACTTTTGTGTGTAAGATCCTAGCATACATCTTATCACATCAGATTCAGAGAACAACAAAACAATTTGTGCATTGGACTGGTTCCTTTAAATTTGCTATCTGGAGCGTGTACATTAGTTAGGCCTCGAATTCCCCGAAGACAATCCCAAATATAAAGAAACAAACAGAAACAACATTACTGACGTGACAGTACACACTCATGCTTTTGATCTTATTGGAAAAAAAGCAGATGTCTTGTCACTCTCAGGATTATAGACCTTCTTTTCTTGTCGACGGGGCTCTTGATGTTTGACGTGCTGTAGATTGCGGCAGATGCTGAATGTGAAATGAGGTACATTCTTTTAAAGGTCACAGGCACTGCTTGCAGGGCTGTTTACAGCCTTGAGTGATGAATGCGTACTTTTACCTGATGCAGAAGCTTAATTCCTCATTTCCACTCAGGAAAATGTGAATTTTAATGTTCAGAACCTTATGGCCATTATAGACATATGCATTTTTTGCTGAAATTCCTCTTAAATGAGGCATGTCTGTGAATGAATAAACACATTACTCATGTTTGGCTAAGATCTTAGAATTTTTGTGTTCTTACAGCCATTGCGCTAGCTGAAATGTCATCCCTGACTCTGGCCCTGTGGTGCTGACAAAGCTGTTATAGACAGACGGAGTTGATAAAAGCAGACACCCAATAGGCTCCATGTTCGCTGCCTGCCTGAAACCTTCTATTACACTGAAATTTCGCAAGCTAGTACAACGAAGCCTGGTCCCATAATAAGGCAATGGGCAGTCTGTTCCGACTGAAACCACAAGGTGAGCTAAAATGTTCTGCCTTCGAGGTAGTACTTGGGTAGAATTTTGATGGCCAGGAATCTAGAGTGTGTTGTAAAGAAGGTGCTTAAAGTACCAAGTGAGGATTGAGAGACACCTTGCCTGCCAATAATGAGATAGAATCTGGTTGTCTCATCTCTGCACTGAGGCTTTGAAGATGTGGTGCGTAATTACAGAACTGTAAAAATGGAGACACAAATCCTAATAAGGCTTGATGAAAGCTTACGCCTTCCGGGAACTGTCAAGAGTAAACATTATCAACCATTAACACCCCAATGCATCAGTGTGCTGCAAGTCCAAGCTAAAATATATTCATCTTGGTTAAGATTAGATGGGATGCGATTTATAGATCAAATATTACAGACCTGATCAAATATTTGCTTTACTCGCTATCTTATATATCTTATATATATTTAAATTTACAAACATAAAACGTTCCAATCATGTTTCTAAATAAACTTAATAAGGGAAAAAAATGAAATACAAGCACTTCTTAACAAAAAAACAAAAAAAAGTAAGAAATTGAATTAATAGCCTAAATTTTAAATACGTAGAGATTATTTCTAACATAAAAAAATAATATTTGCAGTAAAGGGTCTGAGTGAAGATAGTTCAGCGATTAATGCCCAGCTTTTACGCCCATTAATGCCCATTCTTTGTCACTTGTCTATGTCTTTGATGCTATATTATAAAGACATTCATGTTCTTGCCAAATTTGTTCTTCCATGTGAGTTTACTTTACACCGTAAACACTGTCGCCATTATTTCCTGTCAGTATTTACCGTCTGGGCAGACGGAGGATAAAAAGTTCAGAATGTGTGAAACAATGTGATATCGCTTTGTTACGGCTAAACGATCGACATTCGAGTACACAAAAATACGCCATAGCGAACGCTGCTGGTCTGCTACTAGCCTCTTATCCCTCACCTTTTCGAATTAAAATGACGACGAGCTGAACAAGGCGTATTACTGATTCAGCACACCTCTACCCAGACAGGGATAATTGTGGTCCACGCAGAACTCTTATTTGACATCGTTCTACAGCATTGGCGTTAGAGAGTGTGTTATTTATTTTATTTTGTAAACGTCTTTTTGTTACATATAAAAAAAGCTAAAATGTTTCACGGTAATAATAATAATAATAATGATAATAATAATAATTGCTGCTGCTGTCACCGCTGTCGAACTAGATGGGCTGGTTTTAACAACCAGCTCCCGCCTCTTTGCCAATTTATGATTCCAACACGGCAATGGTCGGCTCCGCCTACTTTGAGTTTCAAACACGTTCTTCAGGAACCTACGGGTGATGTCATGGACACTACGTCCATGTTTTTTACAGTGTATGGTTTGAGGTCTAGAAATATCTCTATTTGTCAACTTACTTAAGAGTACCAGTGGTGGGGTCTGGGGGCACAGTGCTGAGAATTTGGTAAGTGAAGACTCGTTTGCCCAAAAATAGATGGGAAGGGGCAGTGACAAAATCTCAGAACATGCATTTTATACTTCCTGAGAAGAAGTGCAGGAAATAGGAGCAGATTGATTGGTGTGGTGCAGATCTTAAAAAACAAGACCAGATGGTACTGGGTTTGAAACCCCAAGTATTGTGCAGCTGTTGTTCCCTTTAGGAGAACCTTTCAAATGCACTGCTGTGAACTCCAAAAAGTACAAATAGGGGTCCAAGCGCTTCCATGAACAGATGTGGCTACATCAAACAATATTAGGAGTCTGTTGCGGCATCTCCTTACTGCCGAAACCACAAAAGATCTTTGCAGCTAATGACAACCAGCTGAGCGCTTAGAGTCACTGTTCTTGGATGAAAACAAAATATTATGCCCTCGGTCCCCAAGCACATTTTAATCATACAAGCCTCATTCTAAATACAATTAATCAAACTGCACACTCACTACCTGAAAAAACAAACACCCGTCCCGGCATGGATCACTTGCTACTATAGCCCACGCTGACAAAGTCTTATTGTTTTTCTTATTTTCTGCACAAAAAGCAATCGCTTTCTTGGGACTTAAAGCTGTTGAGAACATGTGAGTAAGTCAATGCAGCCATAAGCAATCCATACCGTTGTTTATCGTCCATCAAATAGAAAGTAGTGCCCTCAGTCAGCGACTGACACTGCCAGCAAATTAAGACCTACAAAGTGTCTCTCCTCTGATTTCTTTTCAAGCTTCACCAAACAGGGTGCAAAAGCTGTCATGTGTTCCCAAAACTCCAGGCTTCTCATCGATCAATGGCGGCTTCAAGCCAAGCGCCTCTATCTGCTTTCTCCTGCTCTGTGGCTGGTGGCACGTCACCAAGTCTGTTAGCGAGAGCCAACGTACGCTTGTATTTGGGCTGAAGTGCTGGTTCTTTTCTCTCCTGAAATGAAATAAATTTACTCCAGGTCTCCATGGTAGACCGATCGGCCAGCCTTAATTGGAAGCAGTTTCTTTAGCTTTATTTGTTAGTTCTGGGGATCGGAAAGGCAGTGATAAAGATTACGAGAGAAAGTTACTTAATTAAAAGCAGCCCCCTTACTCTTAGTCTTCACACATACAGCTATTTGTTGCAAAAAAGTGACCACAAGACATTCATTTCCAGTGACAGTTGGTGAACTGTGAGATGCCAGAAAGTTGAAGAAAGATTACATCCGTGAACAATAAATTATTAATTTAAAAGGAAAAGAAATTGTGAAGAAATTAAAGGGTTAGCTCATTTAAATATGTAAATTATGTCACCATTTTCTCATTTTCATGTCATTCCAAACTAGTTTTTTTTTTTCTGTGGAACATAAAGATATTAAAATAAATAAATAAATAAATGTTGTAAGGTCTGCATACACTACAAACATATTCTTCAAAATATTCAGCTCTTTCTCATGGCAACTCATACAGATTTTACAAGGTGGCTAATTCATACAAATTCATATCTCACTCGTACAAATTCAAAAGATTTTTTATATTTTACAAGTTGCACAATTTGTATGGATTTTGTACAAATGACCTACACCTAAAAGACAAATCGCATACAATCGTATAAGTGAGGATGTATGAAGTCTTACAAATTAGCCACCTTGTAAAATACTTACAAATCAGTCATGAGCTAGCGTTGAAATATTTTTGTACTAAAGAGAAAAAGACACAAAATTTTGCTGAAATGAATTTTGAGTCGATAATATAACCTTAAAGCTATGGAAATGGTTTTAGACAACACATGGCTCCACAGTTCCCTCACTGTACAATGTCACATCTTTTCTCAGTGCCTGACTCGTCCGTGTTTCATGAGTGGGTAGAAACTGCTCAATGTTTGCTACATTGAAAACAGATGGGCTCTCATGTTCTACATACAACTTCCAATTGGGGTGCAGATCAATGGACTGCACAAAATGGAAAGAATCACATAAATAGCTTAGTTGGAGAGTATTGAAACTTATGTACTGCAACGCATGCTAGATTGTCTCTGTTCTATTGTTTGGATTGTTAACTGAAACCACTACACATGATCTAAATTACTTGCCATTGCTGTTTATTTTCAATAATTAGTAATAGCCTTAGATGGTATTAATAGGTATTGAGGTATCACCTCGACAACCACTATATTGCTTTTCTATTCCAGGCAATTAAGTTTTAGTAGCAATAAAACTGATTCCTTAAAAAAAATACATTTAATCTGCAATGCATGTCCTTAGTAACCTTATTTTCAAAAGTTATGGCCAGTTGTGCAACCCACCAATAACATTAGGGAGTGCAACAATAGGAACGCTCACTGAGACCAATGATATAGCCACTCGATGACTTTAAGAGAAACAGTAATGTTGTACTTACGTGTGAATGGAACCAGTACTCTGAGTCACTGGAGTATTTGGTGACTTATATCTGATATATCAAAATCTCCCCTAAAGCATCATTCTTTGATTACACTCGAAGAAGATGTGATAAGAAATTGCCTGTTTAATAGGCTGATTTTATGAGGTTGATATGAAGCATGATAAAATGTAACATTGCTCTAGGTGTATCTCGCCAATATAATTATTGGCTCCGTAACTACAAACTGAGAATTAGGAACGCAGATTTTGAGTTGATGTAATCAACCATGGTGGAGAGAGTATCTTTGGTATTACGATATAATATGATTAAAGATGTCTGAGTGCTTGTAATCTTACATTTTTGGCATTCTGTGGCATAAAAATTGCAATATTTTTTTCTTAAAGCATTGCTTAAGAAAAACCAGCCCAGTCTCACAGCAATTCATACATATTTTACGAGGTGGCTAATTCGTACAAATTCATATTCACATGGTTTTGTATGAATGACCTACACCTAAACCTAAACCCACCCCTAAACCTTCCTGTCACTTGGGATTAGACAAACCATACAAAATTGTGAGGTCGTACAAATTTGTATGAATTAGGATGAATTTGAATTGGTCATGAGACTGTGTTGGAATAACAGTGATTGTGAAACATGAATTATATCCAGCAGATGTACAGTGCTGGG
Organism: Enteromius unitaeniatus; assembly: GCA_032359435.1. NCBI lineage: Eukaryota > Metazoa > Chordata > Actinopteri > Cypriniformes > Cyprinidae > Enteromius > Enteromius unitaeniatus. Next base: position 3,986,617 of record JAUMHI010000063.1, read on the forward strand.
AAATGCATAATATGCATTATGTTTACTATCATGCACATCAACATATGTTAAGAAAGCCATTGGTTTGATCTTCCATTCTACTGCACACAGACTTTCCATCATAGAACAGAGATTACGTTGACCTCTCTGTATATCAGAGGTTCAGTATCTGTATTTTATCAATTTTAAGAAGCCTCCGCTGAATTCAATACAGAAAAGGTCTCTTTGTCCAGCACAATAGCAGCTCTGATTGATGGGACTCCTGAAAGAACTGCCAGAACAGAACAGGACCCTCTATTTCAATTCCCCGTAGGAGATGAGTTTTGTCAGTTGTCAAAATGGAGAGCAGGAGGGAAAGAGAGGCTGATTTAGTCTTCCTTTCAGCCAGACAAGAGCCACCATATACCTCAGATAATATATTACAGGCTAATGGTGCAAATCAGCACAATTGGATCAAAGATTGTTCGACGTCCAACAGTTCTACCTGAAATCTTTCTTTAACTGTTCTGTGGCTTTGATTGGATTCAGTGTTTTGAAAGAGCACATCATCAAAGACCCGATGACACTTTTTTTCCCATTCCATTTGCATGTCCTTCATATAGCTCATCTGAAGATAGTTAATAGTTCTGTAGCGAAAAAGTTAATTGTCCAGCTCTGTGTCTCACAAGTTTCACAACTGGACATTATTGATGATATTTGCCCTCTGAAATGCTCATAGACTGGTAAAAGAAAAAGAGAAAAGAAAAGTGAAATCATATTTTACTGTTAAACTATCAATCCTTATTTAAAAAAAAATAATAACAATAATTGATACATGAACTAATAATATTTAAAAATTAGTAGGCAAAGATCATTGGAGTGTGTTTTACAAGAAATATTATTTAAGGCTTTCTACTTAAAATTTAATGTTAAATTGAATGTGTTGAAGATTTAATGCAATTATTTGTCAAATTTATTAGGTACATTTAGACAACAGGGATTGTACTAAGAACACGGATGACAATGTTGTCAATAAGATCTGCGAAAAATTTCAAAAAGGCTGTATTATGCATGCCAGACTAGTAGTTGGCGATGTCAATATGCAACCATAAAAATGTATATTAATGCATATGGCCATTTTCATAAATTAATGTGTTCATAGCTGCAACAATTATGGTACTGCTTACAAAACCTTGCAAAAACCTATTTTCAAAAGTGCAAATAAATATTTATTTTTCCAGCTCTTTCAGGTAGGCTACTACTCAATTTTTACACATACTGTATAACTAGAACCCAAACTGTGATCTGTCCCTTGTCCTGTTTTAGTGGCTGCAATGTGGACAAGACAAGGTCAAACGTGTGACTGCGCAAGGCTAGTAACACTGTAACACTTTGTGGAAAACAATTAGCTTAAATACAAATCCTGCTTTAAGCCTGTTAGCATGCACACATAGCATTAGCCCTTGATCTTACATCAAAGGTGTGTTAGGACACCTAGAGCTTTTTTAAAAGAGAACGAGGAGGTCTAGATTCTGTTAAGAGTTGTTTTCTGTTTTTTGACATGGCATGTTAGCACACACGCCTGTCCTCTGGCAGACTGCCTTACTCTGCCACTGCCTCCTACGGCTTGTGTTTATCGTAATAAAGAACAGCGCAGATGCAGCCAAAAATCTCTCGGCAGCTAGAAAAAAAAGTACATTCAAATAGCTTTTCATCACTTATAACTTCCAAAGTTTGACAGACGTTATAGGTATTTCCTACAACACTAATTAAAGAAACATAAAACAGCCACATGGAACGAAGGGCTGGGAAGATGAAGAGATAATCAAAGCCAGTCAAAACAGAAATAAAACAACAAAGCTGGAAGACGTAACATGATCCACTGCAACCTTTGACCTCTACTTCTATTGTTTAACTCACCTTTAAGTTAAAAGCAGGGCTCAACATTCCGTTAACAAGAGCGGTATTTGTCCTGTGTCACTTACAGAGCCGAACAAAACCGTCTGGAGACCGGATCTCTTTTTACTGATGGACGCCAACTGTTGTACTCAGACATGAATGTCAATAGGAGGCTTTTAGCTGGCTCGCTTTAGCCTTTAAAGCAGTTGAAAACAAATATATCCCTTTCCCTTTGTTGTCACAGTTAAGAGCTACAACAGGTCAAAATCCACATAAATTACCAGAAACTAATATTCTCCTGTTTAAGGTCTTTTTGGGTTTACCACGTCTAAGCCAAAAAGCAGCCATCAGTTTTGTTATTCTCTGCACCTCCCTCTCTGAGGGACTCCATTTAGAGGTTTCCCTCCCTGACTGCTTTTATTTGTGCAGTGTAGCCTGGAAAATTACAATCCTGGAGGGATTCTGATCAGACCATGTCAACTTAACACAATCGTAATCCACAAAGAGGAAACATATTCTCTGACTAGACAAATACGAGTTCCAGAATGAAAACTGTTAAACTGGAACGTGAATATAGCTCCATGCAGATGTTTCAGAGTCTGTCTAAACTATTGAACACATGTCTGTCACACTGTCAAGTGCAATCATCATTCAAAGTTACAATACAATTATTGTCGTTCAACTGCATTGTGTTTCTTGAAGTATTAATAAGTCTTAATCATTATGATTTTTATTACTATTATTAATGTTATCATATTAATGTAATATGTAACTATTATACTGTTATCATGATCGTCATCATTATTTTATTATTATCATTATAAAGCAGTTAAATAACAATTATGACAATAATAATAATAATAATAATAATTAATATTAATGAGTAAATACTTTTTCATTATAGTTGTTATTATTATTTTAATTATTATTAATGTTTGTTACGCATCATGAATGCCCCCCCAATTATTATTATTGTTATTATTATTAATATTATTATTAACAACAACATAACTTGTATATGGTATTAATTAATATTATAAGTAAATAAACACAAACAAATTTATCAATTAATCAATAAACAAATAGGTATAATTAACATTAAAAAAAATTGTAAAATAGCAATAATGTGTTTTGTTTAATGTATTTATCCAAGCAGAGAAACAAAAAAAGTGTATTATTAATAAACTGTATTATTAAAATGATTATAATGCCCTTCTCTCTGACTCCAGAAAATGAATTCTAGGTTTGTTCCCAAACAAAATATTGCTTAGAAAGCCCCAATGAACCACAGTGGTGACTCTTCAGAAAGTCAAACTATGACTGACTTGCAGTTGTTTCTGCTCATTAAACAGAGACAACTTATTTTCCACTAAACATACATTTAATAAGACTGCACAGCGTATCTATGATTATTAATATGAATATTAATATTATTAATATTTTGCAGTTCTACCACAGTTAATAATGCAGTATATACTGGGTGTCCCCGAGCTACCAGAGAACAAAGGGGCTGGAATCTGACAGGGCTGAAGTTTGTTTGCATTTTGCAGGAATCAGCACAGAAGGGCAGCCTGGCAAATCCACGCTAGTAACTTAATCAGTATCGTGGGCTTGTTGACTCTGCAGGTGAAGAGGAGAGGTTAGACTCTGTCAGCAGGAACTTCATGCTGTGCATGCGCCACGGTGCCTACCAATATGTGACTGATGTCAGGCAGGCCAGGAGGACAGGTAAACATCTACTGGTTCAAATAACAACAAAAAAAATGTTTTTTAAGGCAAATAGTGTCACCGTTTTCACGGGTTTGCATCATGGGTGCAATGCACACAAAAAAATGATGACAGAGAACAAGCATTTTTGACCATGTTACAACACTGCAAATGTTCCAGCTAGTTTCTGACTGGCATCAAATAATGTGTTCTGGACAATATACATCTCCAGGCCATATCTAAAATCCCATGACATAACTTCCTTCTTTATTTCTTTACTATACAGTTACCTCGAGATAAAAGAGCTGTAGGAGAGAAAGGTCTATGAACCTACATGTTAGCATGCATTTGTGAGCATAGTACAAGTTCACTGCATTATAAATTACCACAGTAACGTTGCGTGACACATGAACATACAAACAGAAGTCCTAAAATGCAACAAAAGGACATCTGGAGCTCAGCTGTGAGAACAAAAACTCTTTCCTTAGTTCCAAGGTGAAATGCAGTTAATGTTGAAAGCTTGCACATTTAAGATTGCCTTTTTTAAACATTTAATACAGAAAAGTATTTTTCTAATGGATTTTGGACTCCAGAGGCATGCGTGACTAGATCAGTCAACCAGACCACCTAAACATAAATGTTTTAATGTAAGGTGAAAAGAAACAAACTTGAGAGACTCATAAACTGTTAACGTCTTGGGAAATTCATATGTCCGGCTGAAACCCTAGGTGCTCCCCGTGGAAAGAGGGAACGGCGGAGAAGGGGAGGGAGAGGGAAATGCAAAAACAAGATGCGGAAGGGAAGGAAACTGGCCTATTTATGGTGGTGAAATAGCGACTGCATTGGCTTACGATGGGGGCGGTGCTGATTGAAAGATTGGTAACTTGACTTTCGTACGCGCTTTCTCCCGAAATTGGTTTACAACTACATTTATTTTGAGGATTTGTATTTTTGGAAGAAGTCTTTGTATTTAGAGATGGTCCTGCTTAGCTTGATCAGACAATGTTACATTCAAAAGTGAAAGCAAAGAAAGACAAGAAGTCTATATTGTTATATTTTGTCGCACAGTCACAGATTGCTCAAGCTTTGCATGATATGTTTTGGCAGGTAAAACATGTTTTTAAAAAAAGCTATATTAGAATGAACTCAATTTTTTATGATTTGATTAAAATCTTGAGCCTTAGAAACAGTGCGTAGAATGTTTGTTCCCAATTAAAATAATTAAATATTTAGCTTTGTAAATTTTTTTTTTTTCTTTTGTAGAAACGTCAGTTAATGTGGTTGCTTAGTAAAATAAATAAATACATAAATAAATGCAAGTAAAAAAAAAAAGTAAAGTACAAGTAACTTGAAAAAAGATCCTGTTTTGACCCTATATTTGAGAAAAAAAAACAACAACTAAAAACTGCAGCTTTCAACATTACGGTCAACAAAAAAAATGCAGAAAAAAGTTGTTTTTTTTCAGTTGTGTTTGACAGCATTTTCTGTTCAGTGTCTCTAATAATGCAGACAGGTTTAAAACCTGCAAGTAAGTTGGCAACGGTTTGTATATCTTGTGTGTGTATTCAAGGTGTGGTACTGTAATTCAGAGCATACTGTATATGCTGACAGGCAGCTGCCTTGAGACATAAACACTCAAAATGTTTTGTTGAATGGAAACTTCTTTTATGATACCTATTTATATGGTACAGTTTTGTTTCTGCATGCTAAGTAAAAGACAAAGAAGAGGCGAAACAAATGCTACAGTCTCACAGTCTAACACAAAGTCATATTGACATGTGAAGAACCAGACAATGCTCTTTCTTTTTCTCTCTCGCACACACACACACATAGTCAAATCTCTCAAAACCCGACTCACTTTAGAAACTCCTCATTTGGATCCCCAGCCTACCCATAATGCTTTAGCAGAACAGAGGTGTCAGCATTTCCACAGAGGCTCTGGTTTTTGAGTTCTTCTCTCTTGGCAGGCAGCGTTTAATAGAATAGTAATGTCCAGATCTTAAAGGGATAGCTCATCCAAAAAAAAAAAATTGCTGTTAATTGAATCACCCTCAGACCATCCAAAATGTGAGGGTTTTTTTCTCTTCAGTAGAACAGTAAAGATTTTTAGCTGAAACAGTGGTTCTGGTGATTCATAAAATGCAAATCAGAGGCACTTTAAGAGTCAAAAAAGCATATAAAGAAAACACAAAATTATTAGCCATGGCTTTTGACAATATATTGAGGTCTTATAAAGAGAAACAATTTGTCTGTTGACCTTCAGTCAACGGAGAAATTCAGATTCTTTTTTTTTAAGCTCAATTCTAGTTGGAGACTGCAAAACATCTGAAAGTGAGGTTTGTTTTGAGTAACTTGTAGATCTGACACTAACACTTGTAGATGGTTCAGTCCGATTTCACAAATTAATGGTTCTTGTTCACGAATGAATCCATTATTTAGGAACCTTTACTATTCTACTGAAGAGAAAAAGTAGAAAAAAAAGAGAAAAATAAAGAAAATACCTACTGTATATCTTGAATTGCTTGAGGGGGATTACTAATTGTATGGGTACGTCGCCTCACTTTCATTTCAAAGATGCCAAACAATTAATCCCAGAGACTTGATGCATTTGTTTGCTCAGCAGCTCATTTACAGAGCTGTAAGTGAGATACAAATAAACACAAAACTAAAAGGTGGTGCCCTGATGATAGCAATAAAGCAAACATTCTCAATTAAAAGAATATACAAATATACATTTATGCAAAATTGATAAGCTTCTGTGTGAGCTACCAAATACTGTATATTAAATTGTCCAATTTAAGACCATATTAAATCTGACCTGATTAAATAGATTTTACTTGTGCAGAAATGTTGGAGGTGCCAAGTTGGTTCTATCCAGTTGCTAGCATATAACAAGGGCTTGGGAATTGTTATGCTTTTTTGCCGTGACATTGGTATGTGGTTGTTGCTAGGGTGTTGTAGGAGGTTGCCAGGGTGGCAGGAGAGGGTGCTGTAGCTGGTTTCCAGAGGTTTTAAATGTGTGTGTTGTACTGTAGGTGGCTACCATGGTGTTGCTTAGTGGTTGCTAGGGTGCTGTTGGCAGGATAGGGTGGCTGCCAGCATATTGCTAGGGTGTTATAGGAAATTGCCAGTGTGTTGCTATGCAATTTCTAGGGTAATGTAGATGATTTTAAGGGTATTTATTTGCTGGAGTTATTTTGCTGGAGTTTATTTGCTGGCGGTCAGCAGAATGATGTGGTTGGTGGTCGTCGGGATGTTGCTATTATATTGTAGGAGGTTGCCAGGGTGTTGCTATGCAATTTATAAGGTATTTCGGGTGGTTGCAACTAGTTGGTACAATATGTGGTTTCTAGGGTGTTGTAGCTGACTGGCAAGGTAGGGTGCTTTACAGGAAAAGGGTGGTAGGTAATTGCCAGGATGTTGCTTTGTGGTTGCTAGAGTGTTGTAACTGGTTGACTTGGTATTTATATACAGGTGTAGGAGTCATTGGCAGGACAGGGTGGCTGGTGGTTACTAGTATTTCGATATGGTGTTGTAGGTGGTGTCAGGGTGTTTTTATGAGCGTGTTAGGGTGGTCTGCAGAGAAGGGTGGTTGGTGGTTGACAGAAATTTGCTTGGGTGTTGTAGGTGGTTGCCAGGGTGTTGGTATTCAGTTTCTAAAGTCTTACAGGTAGTTAGCAAAGTATTAGTATGTGATTGCTAGGGTGTTGTGGGTCATTGTCAGGTTATTACTCTCCTGTTCCTAGGGTGTTGATGATGGTAGCCAGGATGTTGCTATGTGATTGCTAGGTGTAGACAGTGTAATTGTGGATGTTAGGGTGGCGGGGCATCGTTATTGGGTTTGCCAGGTTGCTGTGGATGGTTGCCTGAATAATTAATATGTGGGTGTTAAGGTGGATGGCAGGGTGGTTGGGGTTGCCATTTTCTAAGGTGTTGAAGGTGGTTGCCAGGATGTTGTGGGTGTCTTTTGTTTTCTGTTTACATACAATTGCTAGGTTGTGAGGGGGTGGCTTTGAGGGCATATCTAAGAAGTTGCTAGGGTGTTGCAGTTAATTGCCAGGTCATTTACATAAGGTTTCTGGGTGGTTGCCACAGCATTGTCATGCAGTTATTAGCATTTAAGTGGGTAGTTCATAAAACTTTGGTGGTGGTTGCCAACCTGTTGCTTGGCTGTCGCTGTATGGTGTAGTGGGTTTACAAGAATTACAAGAGTATTGCGGGTGGTTGCGAGGATGTTTGCTATGTGGCATGTATAAAGTTATAAAGTTGCAAGGGTGGTTTTCAGGACACTGCATTGCAACTGCTAGGGTATTGTGGGTGGTTCCCAGAACATATATATGTGGTTGCTAGGGTGTTTCAGGTGGTTGCCATAGCATTGCTATGTGATTTCTAGTGGGTTTAATTGTTAAAAAATCTGATTTCTGAGAAAAACAGAACTCTATGTTTCTGTACATTAGTAGTGATATTCATCTTTGCAGGCACTGCTAAAAAATGTGTTCCTGACTCTATAGGAGACTGAAATGTTAGTCTAGTTTATATTAGGATCTGGGGCCTGTTCCATAAAATAAATTTACTAAATAAGCCAGGTTTATTTAAGTTAGTCTGACTTATTGACAGTTAATTTGGTTTGAAATAAGTCAGACTATCTGCCAAAAGCCTGGCTTATTTGGTAAACTTGTTTTATGGAACAGGCCCCTGGATGCATAAATTCTAACTGAATAAATACACTGTAACTGAATAAGTACTCTGTAAATACACAAAACAAAGTTATGCACGTGCTACATATGTCTTCACTTGTTTTTTTGTTTTTTATGATTATGCTTACCTGATTGACATTTCATTGGAAATCTTTGGGAAATATAAGTTTATTATTATGTTTATTTTGAACATTCTGTTTTATATCCATACTTTCAGTTCTGTTCTCTCTCTCAGTTCATATGGATAAAAGCATTTTTTTCATAGATATGACATTCACATATGAGTGAGAAATAAAAGAATATATATATATATATATATATATATATATAATAAAACAAAAAATCTACAGTATGTGTTTAACTGTTGAAAAATTTGATGGAATCTACTGTAAACCATTTAAGTGCTGATGCTATAAAGAAAAAACACAAACAAATCATATTTGTTAGTCTGAGGAGACACACATTTTTATTTTTATTTACATTAAATTGCATAAAGAGAAATGCAACTCTGCCTCTCTCTCTTTCTCTCAGGGTTGGGGAACCATTGCTGCTCGTCTCCTCACATGATATACAGCACTCATCTAAACACGGTCTGATGTTTAATGACCGTAATTGAATCTCTTTAGACTTTATCTCACATTAATATTAACTGTGCATGTAGATGTGGTCTTATTTGGCAAATGTATTTCTAAATGCATTACTAAATTGTAAAACTGTTTTGTATTACTAATGTGGGATACAAAATAAGTAAATAATTGGGTGACTCATAAACCCTGTCAAGGACATGTCTACAAACTAGAAAAGAAGTTGCATGTGTTAAAACGAGTGCTGACAATCGATTAAAAAATAAAAATAAAAATAATAATTAATTGTAAATTTTTCTGAAATGTATCATGATTAATTTCAACTAACAGTTACATTTTAAAATATACTTTTATATTGCAATAATTTCACATTCAAACATTAAATGAATGTACAGTACAAACAACATAAATATATATATATATAATATTTGTATAATAGCATCTTTTTTTGAGATAGAAAGCAAACAGAATTGAAATTGAAGTTATCAGACACATTCTAAATTAAATATAGATGAATCTATAAAGCTGTAAAGTTGTATTTTGTTTAGAAACAAAGCACATACAGTACTGATTAACAACTTTTCACTGTAAAAGTATCGTTACACCACAGTGTTCTTTCTCTTTTAAGGGTGTTGCCACAGCAAAGTCATTATGGTTTTGGAATATGTGAAACTACATGCCTGAATAACACGTCTATGTTTCATAACAGTTATCTCTCTATGGAACCGTTTGAACATTTCTCAATTTGTCCCTACATGAAACAAGGCATACAAGGAATTACTATTTCAGTATAATCCATGTAGGCTGAGAATGCAGATGAAATGTGTCTGACAGAATGTGTACATGCAAAACTGTCAATCCACTGTTTTCAAAGGAAGAAGCAAAAAATGTGGCGAGAATATTAGAGAATGATCAGATTTACTGCCTCATAATGTCATATGATTTATTGTAATGAAACACATATTGGTGAGTGCAAAGCTCTATGCAGAAGCCAATCTTCTTGTCTGTAGTCTGTAGCACTGTCTGGTATAGTGATAACAAATTGCACTGACAAAATTGGTGATATATTTGGCACCTTCCAAAATAGGGTAGTTTTTCATTAAATGGTCAGTGATGCGCTAAGACTATCAGCCTTATAATGTCAGTCAAAATATTAAATGAGCTGTTTTTGATTTTCATGTTATACCCAAACTTGTCACCATATTTTTGGACACGTCTATACATTGCAGTTTCAAACAGATTTACTAAAATATATACAGCAGATTTCTAGCAGCAAACGATACATAAACACAAGAATCTGCACTAGGTAAATTTAAATGTAAAATTTTATATATATATATATATATATAAAGCAAGCAAGCAAAATTAAATATATTTTTATTATATTTTAACAAATTATAAATGCATGTAAATATATGTACGCGTGTATGTAAATGTTATATTAAAATTGATATTGTATATATATATATATTGTAATTATAATTATTTTATTTGATCATGTTTGAACACATGGTCTTCCCAAACCCAAATTTGTTTGTTACAAATAATTGATTTTTTTGTTTTCCAATTTTCCGGGTAAAACAATAATATAGTCTCTAATATTTTTAGTTATGTTTTTCCTAAAACAGCTTTCTCCATCCTAAAAGTTATCTGTCCATTCTTACCTTAAATGTCTTTCTGTTTGATCTTTTTGACTTACAATAAATAAATGTATTTATTTTTACAATAATATTATCTGATATTATATGATCAGAGATATAATATAAACCCCAGAGGATGAGAATAGAGACATTTTATGACCTTAAACATGTCAGATGTTTTATTAATATATGTATCTAATAAAATACAATAATTTTAATCAATCGAAAAAGTGCCTCAAATACTTACTCAAACATCAAAAGTGCCACGTGAAATCAATTAATGTATTATTATACTGACTAAACTCTGAACTCAACATAATTGTTTGCATATAGATTTATCAGTAAAACATATGCACAGTATGCTCTAAAAAATTAATTGCTGTCTTATCAAAAACTGTCAGCTAAACAAACACTAGAGAGCAAAGATACAGGATGTGTACATATGGTAAACCAGGTTTAACTGAAATAATAACAGAGATACGGTAAAACACTTGTCGTTTGCACATTAAAACATGCAAATATCTATACTGACCAGTCATTAATATAATCCTGACATATTACATTTAATATTTGTATAATGACTATGCCGTGCAGAGAATAACAACCCAAAACTAGGGAATGCTTTTTTTTGGTGAACTAAGCACAGTATTTCATATCCAATTCCCAATTTTACTACGACTCTGGCTGTGCCATTCGTGGGAGAGTCTCATGTAGCCAAATTCCCTTTCCCTGCACTGCTGAGTGACACAGCATGGAAGTTCACTCTGGAGGGAATGAGGCTGATTCCATATCATTTAGGCTTATCACGAGTGAATATGCTTTCAAAGGCCCGTGGGGCTACAAAGAGAGCTTTGAGGAGACGGACAGGGACAGCTGCTCTCCAGGAACCCTGGCAAGCAAGTCTGCACTCTCTCGTTCCCATCTGCGATTGCATTTCAGGGGTGGTTCAGCCGATCAAGGGCTGAATTTAAAAGCACTCTATGATGGAAAAGTAATTGCCCTCGCTGCGAAAATAGACCATGCACTTTGTATCACTTATTCACAGCGAATTGGGAAAAATATAGTGCTCTAATATAATTTTTTACTGTGATTTCTAAGTTCAGAAACTGAATAATTTGCACTGCTCAAGAGAACTATCGTTTTGCGCGGTGGGGAGGCTACATCCAGCTGTTAGTGCTACTGGGATTTGGAGCTTATAGTTGCAGTGCTCTTGTACACAGACAAATGCTTCTCAAAAACCATGTCAAATTCAAAAGTAACAAGCCGTTTAACTTCCTGAAACTAATGCAAGTACAAGTTTATGCAGCGTGATCTCATGCTTCCTCATCTGTATTTTTACATAGGATGTTTGATGAGCCCAAACACATAAAATACCAACATACTGTCAAAATCGACAACAAAAAAATCTGGTCCCACTTTTTATCAAGTGGCCTTAACTGCTATCTACTGGACATTTAAATGAATCTTTGGTACAGCACACGTATTGTGTACATACATGTTTTTAAATTGTACATATACATTTTTAAAAGATGTAATATGTGATTAATTTCTGTAATTACATTTACCCATCCCTTACATCCCACCCTTAAACCTACCCATATCACCATGCCTGTCCCTGACCTTACCCATATCCCACCTCAGAAGCAAGAAAAGTGTTTTGCAATACAAAATAAACATATTAAGTGCACTGAACTCAATTTGTTGCTATAGGTGACCATATGGATTTTGAACCCTTTACTGTGTGCTATAGTAAAAAAGTAATAAAAAAAAAAGTGTATTTAGGCTACTACTTAATGAAATAATTATGTGATTAATTGAGGGATGATTCACCATTATTGGAGACACCTGATGTTAACGAACCTAATCACCATAGAAGAAAAATAATTTTGTATGTCACCATTATAGTGATCAGTGTTTGAGTTTGAACCTGCTGAGGTTTGCTGAGGAATCACAGGGCTGTTATAATCAACAATGTTAATCTAACTCAGAGATTCAGAAAAAATAAATAAATAAATTATATATATATATATATATATAATTATATATCCATTCTCTCTTTGCTTGTCTGTTAGGTAACTCGGTTATAACAGCCAATCAAAATCTATCTCTGCTTCAGTGTTATTTTAACACTTTCACATACTTGAGTGTGGTATCATGTACTGAGTTCATGTGATGTGGTTTTGGATAATAGTTTTCAAATGCAAAATATATAAAGTAGCTGAAGTATACTTGCAATTGTTCCACTTTAGCCCAATTTAATATACTTCAGTATATCTCACTTCAACACTATTCCACATAATTAAAGTGCAAGTACAAAAGTAGTTGTTATAATTTAGCAGACTTTAATTATGCAGCTAAATATATTCGATTAGTATACAAAATGCACAATTGGTTATTAAGCATACAAATGAATGTATACACAAATACAAGTATAATTATCTTTATGATTGTATGTGCACAGTGTCTTGTATTTTATAAATACTTTATACAATACATAATATATGTAACCCCTATACTTACACTCTGTATAATCTGTGCTATCTCTGACCCATAACCCCTATGTTTTTGTATGTATTAATGGTTTATTATTAATAATGTGTATTGTTAACAGTGCAATATTGCTGACTAAACTTGGCTTGTGTTAACTTGTTGAAATAATATAAATCATAATATAATATTCTGAATATACCGTTACAAAATATATTTGTTGAAACATTAAATATACTATACTATATTTTTTCAGTATATTTATATTATTAAGGTAGTTTATATTATTTCAGTAAAAAGTGTGTGTATGGCACTAAAACAATGTTGCATAATTCCGAAGGGTAAACAGAAGATTTCAAATAAAAACATAATCTGTATTGAGTGAACTGGGACAAAGCATCTTTGAACATTTAAATCATTTAATGTTTTAAAGCAAATACAGTTTACTTCACTGGGTCAACACATGTGAACAATATATATATTTTTCATATCATTACCGACCTCAGCAGACATACATTCACACGGCTGCATGAAGACAAGATCTTTCTTTATGTTTTTGTTTTTTTTGTAGCAGTTTGTTTGTTTGTTTTCTTGCAGTTATATACAAAGGCATTGTAATGCATCAATCCCACGTCTCTATACAGAACCCATTGACATATCAAAACCTATCTACCCAAGTCCATATCGAAGTAGATTTATGGCAATAAGCTATACATCTCCAGTCATCTGAGCTGTCTAATTTGTTTTCTAGTTCAGCTTGCAGTCAATGTCCAGACTTGAAACTCCTCCGTTTCTGTTCCCCTAACATACAGTAAACCCAACTATAGTTTCCAAGGTACATACATTATTTACAGTGGAATGTCAGGCTTTGAAGTGGGCAGTTAGAAAGACATGAGACTCTGGAATGAAAAAAAAAACAAAAAAAACAACAACATTATCTAAAAATGAGAAACATAAAAAAAAAGGAATTTAAAAAAAAAAGTATTTTGTCTGTAGAACAATATTCAAAACAAAAAGACAAAAAATATTTTCTTAGTATGCTCATGCGTTTAGGCAGGCTATTTAATGTTGCTAAAAGCATCAACATCAACTGATCCAGCAGACAGACTACTGTATAAAAAGAAGAAGAAGAAGTTGATGTGGGACATGAAAATGAATTATTGTCAATTTAATTCTCTTATTTGACATTTAAAGCCATAATAGCCATTTGTTAAATGGGTAACTTGTGCTTAGCTTGAGAAAACATACAAAAAAAGAACCCTTAATCAACAAAACCCTGGGAGCACAGGGGTCAATGAAAATACAATACACAATTACATATAAAATTAACTACTAATTAAAGTTCTGGAACAAAAACTTGTGCTTTAGCTAAAGTGATGTCAGTCTCTTTAATCACAGCCATGATTATGTAGCAGGTTTCCAGTTTTGAGCTGGTTAACAATGTGCTGACGGATCAGCGATGGATTGCTTTTGTATTTTGCCACCATATGAAGCAGAGAGAGAATATCTGTATTCATGAGGGTTTAAAAAACTTGGTAAAAATACAGCTTTCGTAATACTTGAAGTCCAGGTGATACACTTTCCATCACATTGGAACTGTGGAAGTGTGGATTCATATGCTTATCATGCGTATGTTATAAAAATGTACAGTGAGGGTGGACAATAAAAAAAAATAAAAAAAACAACAAGAAAAAAAACAAAAACAGCATTCAGATCTAAAGAAAAAAAAAAAAGTAAAACCTTACATCTCACATGTCATAGGCACTACAATTTGTATAACTTTGCACATTGACCTTACTAAGCTAAAATACAAGCAACAAATGTACAGTTATTCATTATATGGTCCGTTTTAGGTCAAATCAAGATGTGCATGAGATCTACCATAAAGGTTTTTATTCATTTGTAGCTTAGGTGTAGACATATTATGACTTTCCTTATGGGACATACCACAAGGAATCTCCAGCTGTAAGTTCTTGTTTATTATGTTGGTTTGTTTTAATAATAGCTTCGTTTACCAGCTTTAATGCATGCTATCATTTTTAAGTCCCTTCTGCAGATTTTCTAATGCAAAAATGCCACCAGCGAGATTCCATGAGGGCCTGCTCATGGTTGAGCAACCTATACAGTATGCGGCGTTCATCTGGAGTTCCCCATGTTTTCAAGTCCTCCTAGATTGTCTATGTGATTCAGTATCCTAATCTCTTGTCTTGTAAAGAGCCTTGTTTAAGGCAGGCAAGGGAGTTAAATATTGCATGGACAAGCCATGATGAATTCTATTAAAGCATTTTTTGAGTCTAGAAAAAGAGATACAGTTAGGGAGATTACCAAATACCAAATAGCAAATACCAAACCCTGATGTAAAAAGTGCGATAAATGCTGAACCAAAGAAAGAGCAATTAAAAAGACACATGCATTAAAAAAAAGGTCTTGAATGTTTGTACATTTTGTGGTCGAACAGGTATGTCAGGATTTTGATGAATATCTGTTTTATTTATTTAGATACTAATTTGTAGCCAACAGATCTGCTCCTTATAGAGAATCAGGAGGGATTTGGAAAGGAATCTAGGCTTTGCCGCAGAAATTGTGGTTTCAGAGATCTAGCAGTACATAACAAGCCTGTCTGTGATGCCCAGTTGCTGCCATGTTTATCTCTGATTCCACTTTGGCTCGAGCCTTTTCCGTAATTTCATTTCTGTGCTTTTACTGTTACCTACTTTTGGAAAAACTACTTCCATCAAAAGGCTCTATACGGTGGTTGACACAAGCGCTACACGCCTGTGCCGTAATCTCCTGCGGAACTAAACATTACCATTGAACCTGTTCATATTTACAAGATCTTGAAAACATTTTGACCACTCCACATCACCAACTCTAAATAACAAACACCCTGTCTTTATAACAACACCACATTATACAGGATTATCCTTTTGCGTCTAAAGAGTTTCAGAGGAAATGGATTTTGGAAAGCATCGCTATGATAACACTACACATGATGGCACATCCAAGGTGGATCTGTGGATGGAGACTGACTAAGACTGGCATGGAGAATGAGGTGGGCGCAGTATATCTGTCTAGGCCCCGTTCTGCATGCTCAAATGCAGTGTGCATATGACTAACGCTGCAGATGTGTTCCTCAGCTCTAAGGGTAGCTGGGTCTTAAAATAAATACTGTTTTTGGAGAGCAGTCAGAACCCACATTCTTTTTTGTTCCATTGGATTGTACGCTTTCGGGCCATGCCACATTTTCGGACCCCTGGATCTACATTCAGGGACGTCGTGAGTGCCATTTGTAGAAAGAACCACAGGATTGCAATGTTCCATTAAACACAATAGTGCTAAAGCAACCTTTGACCTCGTAACGACACAAGTAGGGGTGGGAATAATTATTCTACTATTTAGTTCCACATTTTCTGGTATCCAACACTATAAAAAAAAAACAAAAAAAACAAGACTATATAAAAATGAACAAAACCTATGATTAACGTAAAAGTAATGGTAATATGCTAATGAGATAAAAAACAAACAAGACAAACAATAAAAAAATAATCATACATCCAGTGTAAGACTTTCACAACATGATCAGCAATATACCCCTTTCCAAAACAGTTACAGTCTCTTTTTATACATTTAATACATTTATAATAACAACAAAATAAGACAAAAAGGATAATACACTGTAATATTTTCAAGCGACCTGCCTGTCCAGCCTTACTGGATGTTGATTGGCATCAGTCTGTGAGAAAACCTCTTGCTGTTGTTGCAGGTTCATCTAAAAGCGTGTGGATGTGTGATGATGTTGACGTGTTGATGCTGCGAGCTATTTTTCTACAGCTGTTTATTTCGATGGGCTTTGATGGGGGCGGAGGTTACTGGGTCAGGGGTGGGATGTGCAGATAGGGATAAACACATGGAGAAAGGGTTCTAGTGATGGAGGTGGATGGGTGTGTTCAGATGCAGGAGAGGACAAAAGGTTGTTGATCTTTTTTTTTCCTCGACGTTGCATGCCACTCTACACATACCACTCTTTCTTTGAAATAACAGAGCCATCGGTTTGGGAGACCATGTCGTCGGCAATCTCGGGCTCGGGGTCGTACTGGAAGGCGAGAGTCCGTTCGTCATACTCGCGACTTTCGCCTTCATCTACGGTGAAATAGGGTCTCTTCAGATCTTCAGAGTTGCCGTCGAAATCCCGATCGCCACCCTCAAAACCTCCCGGCCCGCTAATTTGTGCCGGCTTCTTTTCATCGTCCGAGTCGTCGGGGTACTGCAGGTTCTTGGGCATCGGAGGATGAGCCGGCATGCCGCCGGCCTTGCTGTATCCGTTTCCAAACACGTGCTTTTTGGTGCTGTAGTCGCCTTTAAAGGTGCGCTGTCGACGCCGCAGGAAGAAGACGAGCAGCACAATGGCGGCCACCAGCAAGGCCACCCCACCGACCGCGCCGCCGATGGCAGCACCGGAACTATGCTCCTCCAGTGGGATCTCACGGCCATCAAAAGGCGGGGAGTTAGGGAATTCTGGGTAGGAAAACACAGATGGAAGGGGAAAGTGTGTCAGTGCTCTGGTGGGAAGGAGGTGCATTTGTGCAGGTGCTCATTTTTGATGAGGAAAGGAATATAGGGGAGGAGAAACAAAAGGGAAGAAAGGAAGGAGCCCCCGCCCCATACCCACAACCACCCACCCACCCACTCCCACAAAACCAATCCATTATGACAGCTTGACACAGAAAGCAAGAGCTGAATGTTTAGTCTCATCATGCGTTTTATGTCAGGAACACAAGAACAAGCACTCAAACCATTTTAAAAGCAAAGACAACAAACAAAAGTCTTGACACTTAGGGCGACTGTACACTACAGCAACAGCATAATGTTTTCAAGTATGCATTGCGACACGTTTCTAATACCAATCTAACATATTGTTTTCTGCATATTGGTTGTACCACATTGCACTAGTTTTGGGTACAAAGTTATATAAGGACAGAATTTAAACCCTGGAAGATATTAATTAAAAGATTCAATCAGACTCACCTAGTATTACAACCCATTCTTATTCCTAAGGAACCGAGAACTAAAGCACTATTAAGGTACACCTAAGCCAAGGGCGTCCTCTGTCCTGCAGATTCCTGCTCCAACCCCAATCAAACACACCCAAACCAGCTTATCAAGGTGTTGAGGGTTTCGAGATAATTACTGGAACTGGAGTGTTGGAGCAGGGTTGGAACTGAAGTCTGTAGGACATCAGCACTCTAGGAGCAAGGTTGGAGATCCCTGCCCTAGACATTACTATGTTGATGGACATGGAACATTTATATTTATATAATTAATATGACAATTTATATAATTATAATGACAATACATTATTGAGTACAATACGGTATTGACATATTAGAGCTTTTCAATGGACTTCCTAGTTCACTATAGCAACTGAGGCATACCTTTAGCTTCCTACTAGTGATACTAAAGGCACTTAACCATGCTTTAGTTTTTGCTTTCTTGGAAATGACAATGAGTTGAATAAGGTGTTTTCAATGATGTTCAAACTTTTGGTTGCTTTACTTTCTGAAACTTTTGCATTTTTCTGATATATCCTTGCGACCGACAACCCTTATCAAAATGAATTAATTTAAAGTATTGTGTGACATAGCGTGAACTCTAGTGTGTAGGCGCCCTAGATGATTTAAAATATTCACTGCAGCACTTTAATATTTCTGAAGGTAAAGCTTGCATTAAAACTAACAATAAGCACCAATACACTTGTAACAATAGACCAGACAGCTCTTTAATTTTGAACAACCTTAAAAATGACTATTCAATACAATATTCAGTACAAGTGGCTTGCATTTGATCCTTGTTGGCTTATATGGAATCCATTTTTCATAGTGCACTCTTTTATTCTCTTAAACCATTCATGCAATACATTTATAACTTTTTAGTTAATGAATTAAAGAACAGATAACGAACCCTAATGCTGCGGTTGAAAGGCAAAGCAAGCACTACTGCTTTCAAAAGTTCATTAAATTTTTCTGTGATGTGGTTTTTACAGACATGCTGGAACACGAATCCCCTGCAAGGCTACTGTACATGGTTACAGCTGACACACTGCTTGTGGTTTTTTTTTTCAAAGCACACAAAAGACATGCATCCAACAGAAAGCAAGTGACACAGCATGTAATGAGCCCATGCAAGAAGTCAGTAAACCATTTCTTAAAAGTACCCACACCACTGAGATTTGCAAACAGCAATTAGAGTTGAAGAAGTAATTCACACACACTCACACACATACACAAAAAGCAAGACATGCAACTTTTTTTCAGCTTTGGATCATTCACTATTGCTGGATTAACAGCTTACATGCGGTTTTTCTAAAGGCTTTTCTTTGTGCGGCACTCCTTGTAAACATAACCAAACTGCTCCAAGCTCTACAACAGGTCAGCGCAAAAATCTGCCAACACTCAAATATAAAACATAACCAAAGGATTCTCTAAAATTAGCAATGAGCTATGTGTCTTCCACAATGCATTTTACTGGTCGTTATGTCTAAAATCCCAATCCAGATCAGCTATCTGATTGGATCTGGCTATCACAATGTAAGAAACAAAGACATCCAACACTATCTTCTTCAGACCAACACATGTGTCTTTTACACGTTGTGTTAAAACAACAGTAGCACTACACAACATCTGATAACAGCTAGGCAGTAGACGCTAGACACTCTGCGTCATATTTCCAGTCTGAAGTCTATGCCATTTACATGTGCTAATAGAATATGCTGGTTAAAAAGGTCAGCGGCTGCATTGTGAAGGTTTCTGACTGCCTTATGCGACAATGACTTATTGAATATAGGCAGTAATAAGGCGGTCAGGGTGAGCTGCATTTGACATATTCCAGCTCTTTAATGAGCTTCCATTCTAGACCTGGCACAGCACCGTCTGGTACCCACCACACACTCTGTGATGGTCAGATATTTCTCATTGACACGCTCAGACAGCTTGTGAAGGATTACGGTCATAAAAGGGAAAAACCTCTAGGGGTTTAATCCATCTTTTCCTTTAATCTAAGAATATAAAGTTAAATGCTAATAGGGAAGGGAAAAGGAATAGCATACTTTCAGAGAAAACACAAAGTGCACAAATTAAAACTCACATTCACATGTTGCATTTCTCAATTATGTGCATTTCATAATAATACGCAAACAATATTATTGGAGTACATTTGATTGTAAAATGCTATTTTAGGTTTTCTACTTGTGCTTCTACTATGTGCAGTTTCGGTGCAATAACTAGTTTTAGCATGTAATAAAGTTGGTTCAAGTCAGTAAACTGAAATGTTTATAGCTAACAGCATATCAAACCATTAATTCAAAGACACAGTTACTTTAAGCTAACTCTATCGCCCCCTTAGAGTGTGGAGGATAGTTATCACCACGGTACTGAAGTAAACATTTTGCCATTTTAATAATTTGCTATTATGACAGTAAGGGGGTAATTTAAACTTAAACTTAAATAATAATAATAAATCACTTTATTATATAAATAGATAGATAGACAGACAAATAAATAAATACATTGGGTTGCTGATGTAAGCTGGTTTTGCAAGGCTCTTCACGAATGTATTTTTGCATTTTATTTTTTAATCTTTTAAACCACATATCTCTGTCAGGACAATCCTGTAAAATACATTTTTAATCTCAACGTTTCTTTCCTGGTTAAAAAAAGGTCTAACTGGGCTTTTAAACGATTTCATTTCCTGCTTTAACTCCATTAAACCCTTATTTCTAATTCTCAAACACCTCTCAATACTGTTAATGGCAAATGTTAAGGCTAACAGGCTGCCGTTTCTCATATTGGGGGGTCAGGGGGAACAATCTGAAGTCTTTCTCTCAAGTTTAATTACTGTGACACTTCATGGCTAAAGCCATTTAACCACAGGAACCCATTTGTGTATACTCCCCCTCCCTCTCTCCCCTTTTCCGTCCACTGTTCTTTCTATTCTAGGTTTAGTCAGAGAGTGTCCACACTCTGGTTTGGCCGCCGGTGGTGCGACCACTCTCTCAGCTATCAGCTCTCAAGTATTAATCTGGTCTTTAATGGGATTAGACGAACTGAGAGCTTCATTATACTGAGAGAGAGAAAAATCCACAAGACTGGAAGAGTTGAAAGTCTTCTTCCTCTAATTCGTTCCTCTTTCCTTCAGTGCACCTTTCTGTCAGCATCTCCTCAGCTCTCGCTCCATCACTCTAATTGGTAAACTCGTTGTGTGCCCCTCATTCTTTTCCTGCTGAAGGCATGTGTTTATACTGCTACTATATTTATGACACACCATAACTAGCTGCAACCAGACAGAAGCATAAAAACTGCAAAATGACCCACGTGAAAAATAATAGGAGATTATTTCAAACTGGAGGCCCCTGATGAAGCCTATAAACATTTGCCACCCAAGTGGGACATGTCAGATTAAATCCATTATCGATGCACACTCTCAATAAAATGCATGTTCAAATATCATGTCAGACTAGTTTTGTCATTCAGTGTTACTTCAGTATCATTGAGATTTGTCATTTTTATTAATGGTTTGATTCGTGTTATATATTGTAATTGTGATTTGTGTAAATGTTTTTGTGTTGTCAAGATTATTATGTTTTTTTTTAACTACATTATTTTGTGACACACAGATTTTTAAGACAAAGCAAGTGCTTTTATGATTTATTTTTCCACAAAATGTGTTGCTCCTCCAGAGCTCCTCTCTCTCTCTCTCCTTAAATGGATAATTTCTGGACTTACATTGTATATTTATTTCATTCATGATTACTTTTCTATTTCTTTATTTTTTTATTCTTTCCAAGTCAGTAATGTCCAACAATTGCTTGGTTACCAACATTCTTTAAAATAGAAGAAGAAAAAAAATGATGGCGAAACTTCATTTGAGTGAACTATCCCTTTAAAGTGTGCCTTTAGTCCTGGTTGTATGCTATAGATCCTATAAAAAGATTTTTAAAAAGACTCTATCAGGCTCACAAGAGCTCTTGGGTAATCAAAGGTATGGAGACGATAGATGAAGTGCTTGAAGATTTGATTTACAAAGCGAATCAATGGCAGTATTCGGCCTTACAGCCACAGAGGCACAATGAGAAATAAAATATGTTCCCACACCCCACTTCAAGACTCTGATTGTCCAAATCTGTCCTCATCTTCCCTCAAAAACACAAGTACTGCCCGTTCTTGACAAATCATTTTATTGTAACTCAACTGTGGAAGCTCAATGCTAATGCAGTTAGCATTAAGCTAGCAAGCTCTAGCTAAAAAAAAGAAAAGAATAGAAAAACAACTACGCTATTTAGTTGTCATTCATAACCTCAGGAGCTTCATCTCCCACATGCATTGTGTGTGGGCCTGTTGTTAATCACACAGGACTAATCATATTACCACAACACTAATAATTCAGCAGTCTCTGACTGCTTTTCTTCATCGGATGGCAGGGAAGCAGAGCAAGGTGACAGACACGTAGCGCGGTTGCGAGAGGGGCGGTGGGGGATCTCAGACTTCAATGCCATGTCGCCAACGGCTACACCTGCCAGAAGATAGATAAAACCTCACTCGCAGTGTGTCTCCAACTGCCCTGATACCATTAAAGCTGACAAAAGAAGCCGCCTATTAACAAGCCTCTGGGAATATGCAGATACTGCCGTAACCTTGAGTTGGACAAACAGAGTGCTGCAGAGATTAACTGGTCGAAGAACCATGAAAAACCTCAATTCAATCAAAGCACGTGGATTTATAATACGTGACGTGCGTCGATGCAGTCTTCCAAATGATTTTCTGTTTGGCTAATCATTAAAAAGCTGTGACAACATTCTTTTTCATCTCCAGCTAGTGATTACATTTATTTACATTCATTTTCTTCCATGCCAGCATGTCTATGTGCATGTGTATAATCAGTTGTGACAATTACTAGCGGAGAAACACGGTCCAACATATGTTCTCAGAGAAACGTGGCGGTAACATGTAAATTAAAACGAATAAGCAACAAACACTAAGCTTCCACGCTAATAAAGACAGCGACTTAAACACGCTAAATAATGAACACGTATTCACGAAACACCTATAAATACACGGGATAATAATAATAATAATAATAAAAGATATGTAAAACGAAAGTTTCAGTCAGTCAGGCGGCTGCCATCACTGTCATAAATCTAAATGAGCTGATGAGCTGCTCTGCTCGTCTTGTGTGAGATGACATTTCTGAATTTAGCTTTCACCAAATAATGTGGAAGATGTATGTGAAGCAGTTTATGTTGTAGTATGTGTGTGAGAGAAAGACTCCAGGGGAGTTTAGGGGTATGAAAGTATACTGTTGTTGTTTATTAACTGGGGCGCACTTTCTCACTCCCGGTTTTTAATATTTTGATCATAATTTAAGCATGATATCTCAATTATCATTGCTTAATCAACACCACAGTAGCTACATTAACAGCCAGAACACCTTTCGAAACCACACAGAAACACCCTCACAATGAATGTCAAATGCAGCCCCACTAAGTCTAGCTATTATTAGTCGTGAACAAAACTTTCCCTCAAGTCATAATTTGGGTATCCTCAGCAGCCCATCACATTCATTCTCCTCGCTGTGCCTTATCTTCGCACCATTCCATTGCATTATGCTGCCTGAAAGAAAATTGAATTGTGTGATTTTGGCTCATATGATGGAAATAACTAATGGTATGGTGTACTTTTTTTTTTCTTAAAGAAATGTGCTGTTGCTTAAATATGGAATTTTATTTCTAGAATATTAGGACTGTTAATAAACTGCACTAATGAATTGCTATTAATAATAAAGATTTAATTTAAAGATTTACAGCGTTGGAATATTTCTGAAAATCAATTTTAAGTATTTTATTGATATATAAAATATGATATAATTATTCACACACACATTTTACCTCTCTCTCTCTCTCTTTAGTCAGATCTCTTTTATGAATGGAATTTGTTAATGCAATGCAATAATGAATTATTAAACTTTTAAACTAACATTATCCAGCTATGAAACTTTTGGTTTTGCAGTTAATTTTGAATTTGCATTTTAGTTTATAATTTGACTAATTTTATTAAATCAATATAAAAATAGAATTATTTGATAACAGCAACAACAAAAATGCATCAGCCGACCAACCATAAAACTCCATTTTAAAATGAACCAAGATCTGTTTACAAAGTGATTGTTGGCTGAAGGTTTGCAGCTGTTTGATGTGTATGAGCGTGTCTATACAGGCAGCATCATAAGTGCCGGAGTCCATTCACATTCCTAACCTCCATCACCATCATGCTCTGATATTTCTACACAACAGAATAAATGTCCAGCTGAGGCAGAGAGACTAG
Source organism: Enteromius unitaeniatus (assembly GCA_032359435.1). Lineage (NCBI taxonomy): Eukaryota > Metazoa > Chordata > Actinopteri > Cypriniformes > Cyprinidae > Enteromius > Enteromius unitaeniatus. Next base: position 4,010,961 of record JAUMHI010000063.1, read on the forward strand.
ATGAAAGACAGGGAAATCGTGCAGCAAGAGATGTGAGCAGAATATAGTGAATGAGCCAAAAAAAGAGGGAGAGTAGGAAAAGAGAATGACATAAAAAGAGAGTTAGGGAGGGCCGGTAATGGAGGAGGATGTGTTTACTCAGTAATTCAAGTGAGGGACAGTGAGAAAGCGAGTGTGAGAGATGAGGGAAAAGAGAGGGAGACAGAAATTGCTTGTTACTCTCCTGACTGGATTTGCCCATGGTTGTGAAGTCATGGAAATGTAATGCTGCCACAAAGGATAAATCCTCATCAGCGGGCTAAACTCAACAAGCAAACTTTCTCTCCAGAACACCACACAAAAGGCTCCTTCTCTCTCACTTTTCCTCCATCCTCTTACTAGCATGCTATCATTCCTTTGCTTTCTTCCTTTCAAGGCTTTGCACTTTAGACAAATATGGCCTAAAGGAATATCCTGGGTTCAATAAAAGTTAAGCTATTTTAAAAGGTTTTGAGATTTGAGATATACCAGATACTTTGGAAAATTAATTTTGATCTGTCCCTCAGTTTGTCAGGTATTCACTTATTTATTTATACCCCCCCCCCCAGTTAACCTTTATTGTTTTTCAAGCAGCGAAAGTCTGCTTTTTATAGTCGATTTTTTATATTCACTCTGAGCCATATTTGTTTGGAATTTCATGCGTGTATGTAAGATACAGATTTGTTTATTTTTTGCATGAATTACACCTTTGACTGTCACTGTAAAATTTGCAACCTTTAAACGAGAGTCTGCGCTGAGTGATAAGATGACGGAAAACTGTTGACACGAAGAGATGATGACACATTCTCTCACAACTCGTGCTGGCATCCACAGCTCACGAGAGATTTTCTCCAGAGAACAGGGTTGGATTTTTAGACATCCTACCGAAGTACTCATCTAATCTCATTTATTCAAACAATTTCTCTTCCCGATATATAATCGGAATGACTGAGGATCATAACGGCACATGCGTTGCTCTTGCAGAACACGATAAAGGCGTGCTTTGCTTTCTAAGCTGATATGCATGAGATCTTGACCAAATCGAGACCAAATTATTAATCATTGTAGCACATGAGCTGTGCTGTTTGTCAAATGCAAACATGACGTCTTCATCTAGCTGTCAGAAGCAGCTGATGTCAGGAGAGAAAAGAGGAGGAAGCAAGATTATATAAGGAGAAAAGCTGTAGAAATTACAGTATTATTTGCAGATGTTTGCCTTACAGTAACTTACTGTAGATTTAAATTTATGTTATTTAATAGCAACAGTTTGTTCAAAGATAAATGAACATTAAACATTAACAAATATTTATCTTTACAGGACAAATTAAATAAAATTACATTCATGCAAAGCATTTCTGGGAACCAATATCCAATAAATTGCCAATAAATTTGATAAATATAAATCTATAGTAAGTTGATGGCAAACCTGCTGCATTTTTTACAACATTTGCACTAAAACAGCATCGGAACGTACAAATTATTATGTATTTTCAGCTTTTGACATACAAACCTGGCGTATTTACTACATCTAAAAATGAATCCCGTTGAATACTGAAATCACTGCATTAATTTGATTAATGCAGGATAATCGAACGCTCACTGGCTCTCGCCTGCATTCATCACAGATTGCAACATGCCGTGTTTCCAGTGTATTTGAATGATGCGTGCGCCTTCACGGGTTCACTGAGAGAGGATCGGGAAGATAATCTGGATAATATTCACAGCGATTAAAAACATATATTCTGTTTTGGACCTTACACAAGCCTACTGTATTCCGCCAGAGAGGACTGCGGCTGCAAAACATCTTCTTTTGGGTTACTTTTGGTACTGCTTTTGACATTAGTGCAATAAATCAATGATTGTAATTGCATTTATCTGTCTGACATGTTTTTCTTACACTGTACAGATATGAAAATGGTAATTTTCCTGCATATTTTGGTCAGTGCGTTTTATATCCTTTTATATTCGCAAACAAATTGGTAAGTTTAGGTTTGGGGGTATGTTAAGGGGTCTAAAAATCTCAATTGCTTATTGATAAAATGATAGAAATGCATATTGTCTATAAACTGGGTAGGTTTAGGTATCTAAAAATCTAAATTGCTTATTGACAAAACAATAAAAATGCACTAATACAAACACCTTAATTTTATAAAAAATATACGCAACTATTTCAGTAAAAGTTTTGCAAAAAACTAAACGAGTAATCACACACGGCTGGCAGCCGTTTACCTAATCATCCCTTGTTTATTCGTGCCCAATCAAATCTCTCCCCTTCACTATAAATTCTCCCAGCTTTCATTTCCCCGCATCTCGCTTTTGTGCATCCCTCCTCCTCCCCTTCTTCACCGTTTCCTTTAAAAATTCACGCCTTTCCAGGGGGCAGACGGTGAACGAGCCGAACGCCGAACTCTTGCCCACGCTAGGGTTCCATCCACTAGGGTTCAGAGTTGGCTGTTCTCACGGCTCGCTCCACAGACAGCTCGCCAAATTTGCTTTATTATTATTACAAGGAAAGCGTGAACTCTTGAAGTGTATTTTAACAAAAAATATGTACGCATTTGTACATTTTTAAACGTTAAAATATGTCTAAATTGTACATTTTAGCAACAGTAAAAATGTACTGAAACTTAAGTTTTATGCTTGTAAATGTAACGCATTAATACTTACTTTTAAACATGAGGTCGTAGAAGACATAGATTAAACCACTTTAATGTCATTTGGTGTAACGATTGAGTAAAATTCGATATCATAGTTTCCCTAAACATTGAATGCACCATTACTCTATTCTATTCTATTCTATTCTTAAGACAGTTGCACCACATTACTGCTTCATTTGCCCGGCAAAATCTTTTCAAATATTAATAAGCAGTGAAGACTTTTTACCAACCTACTTAATTAGATTTGTCTGTTGGTTTTAATTTTTTTAAACTAATAATTCTAAAAAGGACTTGTATACATATTATAAAAATGAATAATATTTATAATATATTATAATAATAAAGTATCAATGTAAGTAATAATATAAGAATTATTTTAAAATGTATTTATTATTATAATTTTTTTATATAGTTATCACATAAATGTATATATATATATATATATATATATATATATTAAATAATTTATAGTTTATAATATATAGTTAATAGTTTTAATTTATAGTTTAATAGTTTATAAATAATTTATTTTCATGAATTGCATTTGTATTTTTACATAATATATTTACAGTATAAAGGCTTAAGATTGCGTGCAATTTGCTAAACTCTTTAACCTTTCCAAAACCTATATATGGAGGTTTTGGAAATATGTTTCACCAGATTCACCAATATGTTATTCAACAAGAGGTCGGTCAAAAGAGGTCGGAGTTTGATCAAAATACAGCTCTACCTTTAATAAGTTTAATGTTTTTGCCGCATATTTATAGAAATACACTACAAAATAGTGTACATACAAATTTTGCACATAAAATGCAAATTGCAAAATTGAAGCAGAAAACCTAAAATTGTATTTTCTTCTAAAACATATTCCAATATAATATCATTGTACACCGTAGTACGTACGCAGTATGCTAGCCTTTCTTTCTGTTGTTTTTGGGTCTATGTTTTTCTCTGTTAATTTTGGTACGCTCTGGTACGTCTAATGAGTGACTCACAGCCGAGATTCTGACCCTGGGTTACTGCCTGACCCACTTACTCGCCCTCCCAGGACTGATGCTCACAACAGTAACAGACAGCGTGATGACAGAAGGAGGGGAAGGGAAGATGACGGGGGGCTGATCACCGCCAGAGAAAACTCTGCACTGGCTGTGTGTCCTGCAGTGTGACTACTCCATCACACACAGCAAATCTCCTCCCACAGAGAGCAGAAAATGGCCTCCGTGGTAGGAGGGGACAGGGGCGTCACAAATCGCAGATATGCGTTCTGGCTGTCTTCAGCCCTTCGAGAACAAGCACATCTGTCTGTGATGTAGCAGAGGTGGTATGAGGAAGAGGACGATGAATTGGACATGTTTTGAAATTAATGGGAGAAATCATACAAGTGGCTGTAGGATATAGTGATTGATAAATAATTATAAATAAATAAATTATTTATATTGTTTTTTTTTTTTAAAAACATCTAATACCAAGGATGTTAAAAGAACATTTAGATAGCTGAGTGGCTAACTGCTGACCATTTTAAAACTGGCTTAACTAACCAATAGGGATCCACCAAATATTTGTAATTATATTATAATGTATTCGAATTTATTCCAAATCATGGAAGATAAAATATTTGATTCAAACTTTTAATATATTGAGATTATACAATTGTAATTAATAAATTAATTATTTATGAAAATAAATAATATAGTGAAATGTATTCTATAACCTGCGAATAGATTTGTTATTTATTTTTATTTTATTTTTGTCTTGCTTTTTAGCCAAAATTTCTACAAATTCTTAAAACAAGAATATATATAGATTTTTTGTGTGTGTGTGTGTGTTTGAAATAAAATTATTTTACCCCATTGGAAGATTATTTTGCTAGCTCTAAGTAAAAACATGCTTAATTTAGACTTTAATCCTTCGAAATTTGAGATCTTTTGGCTGGAAACATCACACAAACAAAAAAAATCAAAGCATATTTTGTAGTGTATTGTTTTGCAATACACAGATATTGTCCAGTTATATTATGCAAAATACAGAATGCCTTCCCATGCCATATATGCCTCACAGAAACTGGAAATATGTCAACAACAGAAAGAAAACTGCAGTCATCGAGCGACTTCAAAGGGGCTGGCTTTAGCTGTTCCTATCTCTTACAAAAAGTCTCTCTTGCACTCCCAGCAGAGAAAGACTGAAAATGCCAAAAAACAAAAACAAAACCAAAAAAAAAAACTCAGAAAGGACGATGTGCACATGCTAATATCTCATTTGGATAATGAGGCAGAAGCTTAGTGGGAGCTGAAAAGTGGAAGTCACTTCCTGTAGAGAGCAGAGCAGGGCTGACTTCACACTCCATCAGTCCACCACACTCAAAACTCTTCCAGGTGCTCGCCCACCGAGACTCGCCCGCGGCTGGGCGCCACAGACCCCCCGACACGCAGCTTTGAGCTTGCTCTTCAATCGCCTTGACAGCTACGTTGTCCTTGTGGTGAGAGTTTAATGATACACAAAATCCACATGTACGTCCTGCGGAGGGATGAATTATGCAGCAGGCAGTGTGTGGGAGCTCACAGTGTCATATCAGTCCGATTGAGACCCATTCCGCAATGACAAGCAAGACAAACAAATTTCACATCGCTGGAGGGATGTCACACCAAGCAAGACATTAAAATGCCTCATCAGAGTGGAACTCAGAAAGAAGGAGAGTAAGCGAGAGAAAGATTGAGAGGAATGGAGACAAGGGGAAAAAAAATAATAAGTGGAAGTGATAAGGAGTGAAGCTAAATTCAGGTAAGACTAAAAAAATTCAAGCAAATTTGAAATGAAAACTAATAGGTGTAACCATAAGATAAAGTATTAGCAAAAATGTTTTAAAGAAATTGTTGGAAACAAAGTTGAAATTATGATAAATAAAGCCAAAAGCATGATAAATAAAGTCATAACTGTCAGATAAAGTATAAAGTGTGAAATATTAAGAAAATTATGAAATTATGAGATATGCGATTTCAATTATGAAACATAAAGTCGAAGTTTTTGAGATAAAATTCCAATTAGGAGAAAGAAAGTTAAAATAACGTTACAGGAGATAGTCGCAATTAATACCGACATTCTGGAATATAAAGTCAAAATTATAAGAAATAGTCCTATTTGTGAGATACAATTGTAATTTAAAGAGAAAAATTATATTGTGATTATGACGTCATAAATTCATAACGTCAAACCTATGAAGAATATTTTGCCATTAATTTGTCATTTTTTACCAATTTAAGATAAAGATACAATTAAGTTTAGTTGATTTTCAGAAATAAACATTTATTACGAACATGAATATGGTCAAGTTGTGCCAGTGGACGTGTGTAAAGTCTGTCGCTCCCATCGTTCTCCTCAAGGGCCATAAGAACAGCAGGAATCATAATTCCTCATATGTGTGACCAGCTCTACACTCGCTGGGATTTGTATAATTGGAGTTTTGTATGGCGAATCAGCCCTTTGCTCCGAATCTCAGCGTGAACGAATTTCAAATGAAGCCTGTGCAATATGAGCATAGGCTATAAATATATTAAAAGCCCTGACGTTTTCATGCAAATGAAATGCCTCTCAAATGACTTCTTATCAATTCATATCCCAAGCTATCTCTCGCCTTTGTGTCGTGTTTCACTTTTTTGGGTGGTGTTTTGCTGTCTGATGCTCTCTTCTTTTCATCCTTCACATTTTGCTTCCTTGTCAAGCCTGGGAGGACAGAACATGTGACAGGAACGAAAGTAGAGGAGGGAGATGCCAGGCCTTGACTCAGGCACTTATATAAAAGCCAGTAAACACTCTCCGTCACCCCGTCCCTACATTCACCCTCATGCCTCAAGGGCTCGCTTACGTTTCCGTTTTATTCAATGGTCTCAAACGAATCCCAATATTGGGTCCACTCAAGCGTTTCTTCCAGCGACAAGTATTCCGTTATTTATTTATACTTTGGTTGGCGTGGCTATGTTTTATTCATCTCATTTTCACCTTGTGGTGGGCATTTTTCTAACTTCACTCTGGCTTTTTTCTCTCCTTCTGGTTCTTCCTCTCATTTTGAACTTCATTTTCTGGCCGTGGTGTGAGGGATTGCTTGCTCAGGCAAGCGTGAAGAGTTGTCAGCGGCGTGTAGCGGCACTAAGCTAAAGCGGTCTTGGCTTCTTAAACGGAGGGGAGCTAAGTCACCTATGCCACATTAACCTGTGTTGTGCAAAGCGTCGACAAACAGGTAAAATCATGGGCCTTCCTGACCCGGATGAGAGATCAGAGTCACTAAGTCATTTTAGAAAAGCAAGCGCAGACAGAAATGAAAACTAGTGCCTTGTGATTTCTGCAATGTAAAAAAAAAACAGTCCAGTAATAACACATGGAATTTGCAATAAAATGTATTTATAATATCATGTATTTTGTGTCTGTGAATATTAAAGCACAAAATAGCTGCTCTTTAAAAATATTTAAGCATATATTATGCTCTATGCATTTTTAGAGATACTAAGACACTCACTTAGTGTGCCCTAAAAAATGTATACAAAAATGATTTTAAAACAATCAGTCAATATAAATATAAATATAATATAAAAGGTAACTGTAATTTGACAAAACTGTGAAAAAAAAGTGAAAATACATAATCATTATACAGTAAAACCTACTTCTAAATGTAGTAGTAATAATAATAACTATATTATTATTATTATTATTATTATTATTATATCAATAAATATCAGCTATGTGCTTAACATTCACACACACAAATTCCATGATATTCCACATTATACTGCATTTCATTTTATATGACTGGACTGTAAGATTCCATCATGTTGTTATTATGATTATTATTATTTATTGGAATATTTTATCTATTTTATTTATTTGTTCATTTGTTTCTGATTATCTTTTATTTTGTATTAAACCATTTTGTACCAAACCAAAATAAATATAAATACATATTTTTAAATAATAATAATAATAATAATAATAAAATGCAATAAAAAAATAATAATAAAGCACTGAATGTTTTGTGGAAAAGTGCCCTAAAAAAATATCAATATATATATATATACATATATATATATATATATATCTATATACATTGTTTAACTTTTAATAAATCGCTGTTAAATTGTATGCATTTCATTATTAGAATGAATTGTACATGCTTTCTGATTACAAAAAATAAATAAATAAACAATAAATTAATTAATTCATTTAACCGTTAAAAAGAAATGGTCAAACTAGTCATTTTGCTGTTTATTGAGTAGTTCTTAGTGTGAGATAAGCAATAGAGACAGAGGACAGAAAGAATGAAAGAGAAAGCAGATGGAAAGAACTACACACTTGCCCTCTTCTCTTTCTCAGGCGCGATAATTAGATAATTACGGACCATCTTACTCAACTCATTTTTACTCACTATTCACATACATATGAGACCAGCAGTCTTCAACACTTCCCACACAAAAACCCAACACACACAGTTTGAATAGACTAAAGCAGTCAGCACGTAAATCTCCTCATTCATTTCTTTAATTACACATCCCCACGGTTCTTCTGTTTGAGGAATCTCTTGAAGGTTAACCGCTTCCTCAAAAATGTTCATTTCATTAGACAAAGCTGAAGGAAATGCATGTTGTAGGAAAAATACAAATAGCAACAGTAATGCAAATTAGTCTGAAGTTGGGGGGAGAAGACAAAAGAAAAGTGATCCAATTAACAGTTTAAAGTTTGTTCTAATCAACTACTTTCCAAAAAAAAAAGACAAAAAATTATGCAGTAGGTAGAATTATTTTAATGTTTTTAGAACCAGTTTACTCTACAGATAAGTTACTTTTGCATGTACAGTATGCATCAAATAAATAAATTTAACAATTCAGGGGCAAGTTGTAACCAATGCAATGCACTTATTATAATATCTCACAGCCAAAACAAAACTTTAATATTTTTCTATGTTACCTTTAAGTGCTTCTTCGCCACTCAAAACAAGCGTCTGACATTTTTGTATTTCTACGCCATTTACACAAACTTTACATTATTAATTTTCATGTTGCGTTTAATTCATTTATCAATGTATTTATTTATTTACTTACGTTGCTTACTTATTTATCTAGACTAATGGGCCATATCCAAAGCGGATGCTATAAAACAAATCAGTGGAAGCTTTCGCAGATGGTTTTGTTTCAGTTTCTGTGGTCTACACGCTCTGAAATAAAGGTACAAAAGCTGTCACTGGGGTGGTACCTTTTCAAAGGGTACAATTAAGTCCCAACATGTACACCTTAGGTACTAATTTGTACCTTTTAAGGTTCCAAAATGGATCTTTCAGGCACAAACATGTCCTTTTGAAAAGGTACCACCCCAGTGACAGCTTTCGTACCTTTATTTCTGTATTGTAAAATCTCTAAATCCTTTCTTTTATAACTATACATTAACACATCTTATGGACTGGCTGAGATTGTCTCACGTTCCACACACTCAAGACAAATTGCTTGTCAATGAAAACTCGGTTAAGACATGCTGTTCTAGGCTATTTAAAAGGTCAGCATGGTCAAGGAACTGTATCCTTTTTGTTTTCCCTCAGCAGAAATATTCAATTGTTGAATGCATTCAAACAATAAACCTATAAACCTACACAGTGTACAAAGAACAATAACTAGCTTACAGTTTTTTTAATCCTGCATGTGACACTATGGAATGGCTAGCACAGTTAGGTGGCCTGAAAATGAACCTAGCGTAAAATTGTTTAACACTCCTCATGCATTCGACTGCAGCTATAAAGCTTTCCCTCCACTTATCTTCAAATCTCCAGAGAGAAAGAGAGCGAGAGAGAGTCAGCATGAGAGATAAGATGAAAGATTCAGTTCTGAAGTGCTTTGTCAAAGCACTACTGTTAATCTACAGCGCATGAGACAAGCGATCAAACAACTTGACAAATTACGGCTCCTCAGAGCTTTTTTAAAAGTGGATCGTCCACTAAAGCAGGTTTTTAATTTAGATGCATCGAGGTGGGTCAGGGTACTTGAGATTCAACCCGGTAAATCTAGTGGAATCTACTACACCCCATTTGTAGATTTCCATTCAATTGTGTGCAGCCTTACCGCGTTTGACGAGGTGCATTTCAATGGAGCCAGATGTTTATTACTGCATGTCTGGGCACTGAATGCGGCCGTTTCATGCAAGCGGAGCACAGGTCATATGGAATGCATTAGTGGCCACAGGGTTTGGGTAAATTTCTACCAGTACGAAAAGACGGCTACTGCACCGTCACTTGTTTTTGTGTGTTTTTGTTTGGAGGACACCTCATTTTACATTCTGTGCTGCCTGGGTGTTAAGTATAATCCAGTCAGAAGCCGAGCAAAGAAAATTTGCCTGGCCTCAGCAAGGCCTGTCCATAGCTGTTCGGGAGAAGAGAGATTGCGTTTGAAGTTTATGAAGCATCAGCACACGCTTTAACTGAGCCTTCCAGTGCTAATGCCAATTCAATCCAGCGCAGCGAAAGAGAGAGAGAGAGAGAAACACAGGGAAACAGACAGAGAGAGAGACTATTAGAAAGCAATCTTCATTTTAACGGATGTCATTTTTGTGTTTTTGTTGAAAAATAATTCTTAAACTTACTCTATGTTGCTTTTATTAATTTTAGTTAATTTCACTCTGGCATTGTATATTAAGAAAACAAACTATTTAGTGAAATAATGCAATTTATTTGTTTACCAAAAATACAGTAAAAATTTAAAAGAACAGAATATATATATATATATATATATATATAAACATTTTTTTTTCTTAAATATATACATGCATGTGTGCACAGTACACACATAATATATATATATATATTAGTATATAACCTTTATTTTGGATCCCATTAATCATGATTAGTCATTGCCCAGCACTAATTTTAATACACTTACATATTATTTATTATTGTCATTTATATGCAATTACATGTAATGTAATGTTTTTTTCTTTCTTTTATGGTTTCTGATGGATAATGTGACACTGAAGACTGGAATAATGATGCCGAAATCTTTGCCATTACAAATAAATAAGGACTAAATTAAATATTAAAATCCAGTTTCACAATATCCCACATAAATGCAGCCTTGTTGATCATCAAAAAATAAAATAAAATCTTAAAATCTTATTTTTTCTAAATGTTTCACCAGTAGTGTAGATATTAATGCAAACTTATGTTTGATATTATATTTAAGATACATTCAATATTTTTTTTTATGATTTTGTTCCCCTTTTTTATGATCTGACAGGAAGCAAAGTGTGAGAGAGACAGAAGGGATCGGCAGAGGCCCTATATTATGTTTAATGTGTTACTGAACATTATTTTATTGTCACTACATTGCATCTATCATATCATCATATCATAGCCAAAAACAAACAAAAATGAATTAATATCACTGCTGACTGAATTAACACTGATAGAAAGACAGAAAAAAGCACATAGGTCAGATGCAAAATAAACAGAAAGCAAGAATGAGAAAAAGAGCGCAGCTGTTGAAGTTCAGATCTCCACAGTTTCATCTTCACAATGTTATCATCTCTTCCACACGGTCTCGCAGCTGTTGCGAGCTCCTGCAAAGACGTGCCAGCCTCGCCGCGTGCTTCACACACAGAACTCTTCTTCTCCCAGGTGCAGGCAGGCAAACAATGGACAACCGCTTAAGCAGTTCACGAGAAAGCACAGCAGAGACGTGTTGCTCGCCGTAAGCTGACTCCCTCTGGCTCAGACACCATGGCTCCAGTGGTGCTGATACTGGAGAAGCCCGTCACGTGGAGGCTTCAGTTCTCACATGGACTCTTTCAGGAGCAATGAGTGTGGAGCTGAAGAGCGCAGAACACTGTTTTACAGCATTTGAGTGTGCTGCTTTTACCAGAGGTATCGCTTCCACTCTTGCTATGAGAATGAGGCTGCGATAGCCCATATGTGCTCTTCCGTGGAGAGGTTTCCCTCTAGCCATGATAAGAACAGATGGAAAAAGGCTTATTAGCATCTCGTTTGGCCATGCAGGCTGTGGTACAAAACTACAGGGAGCGTAGAGCTTACAGACAGCTAAGGAGGCTTTCCATTGAATCCGGGATGGACTGTAACTAGACTATGCTATTGTACTTTAAAGTTAACTTGAGCTGTTTGTAACCCATTTTACTTCTGCAACCTGAGATTAGACATTCAGCAATAAAAAAAAAAAATTGTAGGGCAGGACTTGATTTTATCCATCAGGCATTGATTGAAGTAGCTGTTATACGCAAGAATGGAACCAGATGGTAGGATGATCGAAGAGTAAGAGAGACTCGAGAGTTCATTTTCATTTCATGTTCAAAAAGTCAAGACACAACCGATAAATAGATGAAAAAAAGAGAGAATAAATTAAGAAATGCAAACTAAAAGTTATGTTTAAATATGCAAGAAAATCTTTATCTAATACTAGATTTTGTTGACATATTAGAGTCAAAGGTTTTTTATTATGACATTTTGAATATCTATTAACTCTTAACACAAAAACAAACTGAATAAATAAATTTATATATATATATATTTTTTTTTTTTTTTTTTTTTTGGTGTATATATATATATATATATATATATATATATATATTATATAAGCTATATATATAATGTAATAATTTAGAATTTATTATCAATTACAAATATTGTTGGAAGAGAAGGATTGTGCATTAAGAAAGAGTAAATATAAGGTCATGTTGACTTTAAAACAAAAGATTCTGCAGTGCTTCAGTCCTCAATGCATTGTACGTAGGCCGGACATCTCATTCACTGTTATTAATGAAATACTCACAGGAATGTGAATGAGATTAATATAGTGTCGTAAAGGGAGAACAGCTGCTGCCATAGAAATTGTGACTACAAATAAAACTACAATGAACTCATAAAAAAGGCATGATGAAATTGAAAGATTCAACAGTGCAGATGAGCACAGAATATAGAATAGTTAAAGCCGCAGAGTGTCACTTCTGCACACAAAACTGCCAAACTAACACGTCATCGATTGTTAAGTCAACCAGGTAGCTTCAAACTCACGTCACTGGTTCAGCCAGAAGTTGTTGACATGTTGAACATCACAGTGTTTACTCTGCCTGCAAACATTTACTTACAGCTGTCTTGTACAAAAATGAAAAATTTTGCACGTATGAATCACATCTCAGTCCCTCTTCATAAGTATAATTTTGATACTTCAATATCTGTGAGCTCTCCCACAAACAGAGAGGGAAAGAGACAGAGGTTCAACGACCTCTGGATGGAATGATCCATCAAAGGATAGACGTTGCCGTAGAGGAGGTATCTATCATCAAATGGGCACATGCAATGCGGAAACAATCCCCAGGCATTGCCAAACAGAGGTCGGAAAGAACAAATAAGGCTTTCAGTGCATGTTCTGTTGGTGACCTTTGGACAGCGAGAAGGAGAAAGGAGACGTGCAACTTTATAAAAATTACATTTTCTGGAAAGAAACCTTCTCCTGTAAAGAAATGAGGGAATGCGAACCCATATGGAATCGTTTCACAAATGGGATGGACTTAACAGCTCGAATGTTTCTCCTAAAGAGAAAATTGATGCTTTCGATATAGTTCCCTGCTTGCTTGTTTTCTTTCTTTAAGTAAATGACTATATTAATCTCACAAGTGCTCAAATGAACTGAAGTTTCAAATATTTATATAACCTTTAAACATTTGTATCTTAGCTAACTGTACACTATTTACTTTCATTTTATACTTTTATTCTCTTAACCGTGTAAAGCCTGATTGCCCCCAAATTGAATATTTTCGACTAAACTAAACTAACCTAACATGCTTTTTTTTTTGAGTGTAATATTTGATACATAAGGGTTGTATTGTCTCATATAGTATTATATAAAACTATATTAAAATTATAATTCGGGAACACACACACACACAGACGCCCTTTTGATTCTAAACTAACTATAAAAGATCAACATAGTTACCAAAGTTCTGTAAACCGACATCGTGACCTATTACTGAACTCTGCTCTGCCATTCTAAAAACGATCAACATCATCTCTTGCAAAGCAGGCATGCTCTATACATATAAGCTGCGGAAATTTCCCTCCTGCCGAATATTTTCCTTCACCCCTCCTCATTCAATATCATCCATTCATACTTCCATTAATGCATCGCCCTGTGCCTGTGGAGCGTATCATCAAAACCTGCCACGGAATGAGATGACATCACCGCATCCGCACACATCACCACAAACTCCAGCTAAGACGAGGAAGGTCAGAAAATCTATCCGCAAACACACCCATGCACACAAATAAATGCAATGAAAAGCCAAGCCGTCGACTCCAGCATGCAAAGCTACGCATGTTAGAAGCTCCCCGTTGAAGCAAAAAGAGAGCCGTACAAGCTATTGTCAGAACAAAACTGCAGAAGCCTTCTCTCTCTTCAAATATTGGGCCAATTTTGAGGCTCCGCTCTGCAATCTAGAGCAGCATCACCTCCTTTCATTATCGTCTTTTGTTCTTAATGGATTGCAAAGCCTGAAGAGTGAACTACAGGTGTTTGATATGACAATTAGTGTGAAGGCAGAGGAACGGCTCCAGTTTTGCTCTGTTTTCGTTTGTAGTTCTTGTTTTCACCTAAGTAAAGGCGGAGAAGACGGAGAAGATGTGGGAGGCGAAAGTAGCTTGGAGAAATGTGAGTTTGTTGCAAAGTGCCTGTGATCAATACTAAAGAGGCAACAAAACTGTGATGTTATTTTGGGGAGAAAATGACAGAGTGCTTTATTCTATATCTCAGCATCTGTCTGTGCGCGATTGAATATTGTGGCTGCTGGCAACGTAGCCTGATGTGTGATGCGACTGTGAGAAATTAAAGAAAAGGAAATGACAGCAATTTGTTCTTCTTCACTGTCAGGTCGTGCCGTAGACGGGAGGCCAACCTCCGTAAATGCGGCAGTCCAAGAAAAATGCATGTGCAGGCTTCAACGTGCTTCAAAAGGAACTAAAGCCACATGCCCAATGTTTGAATGTCATTTGTCTCAGATAATAAACTAACAAATCATATAGTAGATATTTTAAATATAATTTAAATATAACTATATATATACATATATATATATGTGTGTGTGTGTGTGTATATATATATATATATGTGTGTATAAGTTTTGTTTTTATAATTTTTTAAAAAGAAAAAAAAAACTGTCAGTTGTGGATTAAGATATAGGCAAATGCAAAAATGTATTTAATATTATATAGGTAAATATATATATATATATGTGTGTGTGTGTGTGTGTTTATTTATGAAATATGCATTAATGAGCTGTAAGCTCATTATAAATAACATAATAAATACATAAATAAATAAAAAGAATGAAAACTATATATATATATATATATATATACATAAATTATATGAAGTATACATTGATGAGCTGTACGCTAATAATAATACAAATAAATAAAAATAACAAAAACAATACATATTGTTTTTTTTAGATGCACTTAAATATAAATGAACATGTTTTTTCTGAATACAAAACAAACTAACTAAAAAAAAAACTAACAAACTAAAAAGAATAAAATATAAAAGTTTGTTTATATATTTATTTATTTTTTCTTCAGCGTTTCATTTCATCAACAAGTTCAAAAACCCCTGGCTTAAGTGTTGTAAAGCTTGTAAAATAAATAATTCTTATTGTGCTGTTCTTTTTACTGTTCAGTTCCTGCACAACTCACATTTCTTGAGCTACAATCGCCTGGGCCCAGATAAAAGCTTTCCCAGCACCAACACAAATGCTTGATAACTCAGATAAGCATCCATAACTTACCCGTCACGTTGACCTCTACCAGTCCAGAGCGTGTGCCAATGCTATTGGTGGCGTCACAGACGTACGTCCCTCCAAACTCATAGGTTACAGGGCCTTTGAAGAACAGGGTGTTGTTCTTGATTTCAATATTGTTGGGAAGCGATCCATTCAACCTGAGAAAAACAGACAGATAATATGTGTTAGGTGACCCTCATGGAAACAGAGTTGGCGGGGAGACAACAACAACTCACATTGGCATAAGAATGGGATGGTAGGGTACTATCAGTAGATCAACTGCTACTTCGAGAACAGATTCAGTCTTCTTTTTTAAAGTAAACATTCCAAGCATACTTCAAGAACTGTGCATCTCAAACCGGCAGACGTTGGTACTAAAAAACGACTGAACGGGTCCTAACAGGCCTGAATGTTGCCCCAGGAAAGAAAGAGTAATTTGACATGGTGAAAACAAGGAAAGAAAAAATAAAAAACGTCACATGTGGAAAAAAAAAAAAAACTGTTGTTGTGCTGCCACTCTATCCATTCTGGTCTGTTGCACCTGACGCTGTCAAGAAAAATATGGAGTCTGACTTACAATGTGGTTACCCTTAGACTTTAACTGTAGTGTCCTAATTCTGGACTTTTCAACTGCCCCACGGGTCTAGACATGCCCCGTTCTTCTTCTAAAGCTCGACAGAGGTCACAATCTCTGGCAGATGTTTTCTCTGCCTCTTATCAGAGATCAGTATAACAATGCCTCCCAAGGCACAAGACACCGTCAGATCATCTTGTTCCCACTTAACAAGTTCCTTCCATCTCTGTAACACCCAGTGTCTTTCAGGGTCTAGTTGACCGATGGTGTCCTAAATAAGCACCTTCCAAACTTTCTAACGATCGTGTTCTCAAAACAAGTGATCTGAAACAAGTCGGTCCGCTAGGACAATAAGTCATACAAGCAATGAAATGTACCATTTATTCAGGTCAACAAAAAGGTGAGAGTAGGAGAAATGCAAAAACCTTCCAGAAATTAGGTCCAGTCGCTGTCAGAACAGAACAGACTGCATACTAAGATCAACTATAAAAAAAAGCACATTTCTGATGCTATTTGGGTGAGCCTCATCTGAAGTTCTTCATTGTACACAACTATGACTACACTTTAACTCAAATCTATATTAACCTCTTGCAGACCTCGTGTCTAATTAAATATAAATGTCACTGCTATTTGATACTGTATGTGGTGAATAATCTGTCATATTCCAAATATTGAATATGCAGTCATTTTGAGAGTATGGTTGAGATATGAGTCAGATGCTGAATATACAGCGGCAACACGCTCTAACGATGACAATGATGTGAAAATCATCTGCTCAAATTGAACCCTTTTAATTTTCAGAAGGTAACAAAATGTGCTTTTTTTTATTATTCTGTAATTGTTCTTAAAATATTAAGAGAGTTTTTGCAATAGCAGCAGTTAGAGATCTATTTGTGCTAGAAATATATGAAGTACAAAGAACCAACACCTTTATGTTTCTGAGTTAATATTTTTATAGTAAATACTGATTTTTTTTTTTTTTATGTCTGCAAAAGTAACATAAAATGAAATCATTAAATATATGAGCAACCCTGGGAAATAATCCTAAAATTGAACTTTCTAATTCTTAAAGTTCACACAGTATGAGGTTATGCTAACCTCAACTTCAGATGATACTTGGTTAGTTGTGATTATTATTATGGCGATGGCAATGACTACTAAAAGTTAAATTACACAATGTATAACCCTCACTAACACACACCACTAAAACTATCCTCAGTTTAGTCCTAAATTTCACGCAAAACAACTCCTAGTTGTCATATGTGTGGAAGTTCTCTGTTATGTTTTTTTTTTTTTTTCCATGACCCAGTTCTGTGTGATTAGTTAGTCTGTTCATATGCGTCTCATTCATTATCATTGATTTCCCTTCATTTATAAGTTGCTTCCTGTCTTTCAGTGTTTGTCAGTTATCTTCTGAGTTAAGTGTATGTGTAACCTGCTCCTGTGGTTTTGTAACTATTAAATATGTTTCTTCTACAACAAACCTCTCTGTGCTTTGCCTATGCACCGACGTGACACTGGTTTGGGTTCTACTGTTTTTCAAATGTTTTTGTCTTTAAGTGGAAGTCATCTGTTTTCTAAACTGTTGTTGTAATATTCATAACCTAGGCCTGTGAGATAGATTTCAGCCCAAAAACGCAGAAGGTATAATTTGTTTGCCTAAATGCTGACTGCAGCAAAGCAATCTGATAAGACCCAGCAGACGGAAGACGGGAGGAGAGATAGATAAGGAAATATGTCACAATGAGCTGTCTGAAGAAACTCTGAGTGTAAGTGTTTATGACTGTTCAGCTAGCTTTATGATATATTTATGGTAAGAATCTCTCGGGCGTGTTTTGATAGCTGGGAAATTATCGCAAATCTGAAACTGAAAGGGAGCGTAGGTGTGTGAGAGAGAGAACGTGTGTGAGTAGTCTCATCATCTTTCAAAGTGAAATCTGAAATAGAAATATTTTGCATAGTTATGCTTAGCCAGACTTTTGAGCATTGGCATAAAGTCTGGCCCAAGAACCAGCCACGAATCACCCACTTAGGAAAAAGATGTGAAGCTATCAGTCACAGTTTCATTACAGGAAAGTTCATCATAAATAGTCGCAGAGTAGTTGCAAAAAGTCAGCCAGATTAGAGCTTCCACGTTTAAAAAAAGAGGATTTTGTGCAATATGCATCAAGCAGTTACTGAACAGACTGGGGCTGCTTTAAAGTTAAAACAAAATGGAAAGTGCCACAAAATTTGCTTGTTGCAAAGATTCAATGAACTATTGTAACCTATTTAAGAACCAAATATTCCATTGAGGATATTTAAATCAATTTGATTTGAAGTTGAGTCGACTAAACCTCCTTGTGATCTTTAGCTCATAGCAGACTGATGGTTAGAGGGGAGTGGTTAAGAATGCTCTGCCCAATCACAGTTTTTCTTTTTTTTCCCTGTGAACTTTAACTCGCACACTTAATGTTGACTAATTGTTCACCTCAAGACAAGGAATGCATGCAATTGATTTGACCTTTCCTGCACCTTCTTAAATAACTTTCTTATAACCTTAGCATTTGTAGGTTGACTAAAAACGTAAACGCTGTGGTACTTTCAAAACATTGCTTTGTTTGTTCCGACCATGCGACCAGGCTGACATAGCAACAGCAGCTCAACCAATAGAATGAGTTTGAGAGAGCCTTTGCGTCTTATCGACCAGTAGCAGATCGTGAAAGTTCTTGTGAAAACTTTTTCTTTTTTTATTCCATTTGGTAGAGGTGCAGAAATTACTCGCTCTGTATTCTTCCCAATGCAATTCTCAGTGCTTTCTTTCAGCAGTGCATTGGTATAATATTTATCCATAACGTAAAATATTCAACTGTAACAGACATTTGTAATTGAACTGCAGCTAGTGCTCGTGTGTGTGCATCCGTAGTTGCTCTGGATTGAAATGTTCTGCAACAGTGCGGTGATGACCTCCAGTGTAGCGCCCAGGGGACCCTTCAGAACACATTTGGTGTCCGCTCTCTACTGCTGCTGTGGCCGTCCCCTCTTATCTGTCATGCCGGCGCCCTTGTCTCTCCCCATCACTGTCTTCTCCACCGCCTCGCTCTCTGATCACACCATTCTTACCTTATTCTCCCATTGTTTATCCTCTCGATTTTTTTAACTCCCACTGTTTGAATGAGCTAAATATTCTTGCTATTTTTAGAGGTGCTTGCATCTTTCTTTTATCTGCTTTTCAAAGTGAGTTGAGTCATCGGTGTTAGTGTGCATGTTTTTTGTTCACTATAAATTGTTATTTTTGTAACATTGATCCTATTCATTCATCATTGATACATCCACTATAGTTGATACTTGAACAGCTGAGCCAAAGCCACCATTTGTAATTCGAAAACGTCACTTTGCAACTAGCATTGTACTGAAAACGTATCGTATTGCAGTATATAGTTCACAGATGTAGAGTATTATGAGAGAGATATACTGAGCGAGATTCAGATACTGATTAGCTGAATCTGATACAGCATTCATTCTTCAGATCATTCTCATATCCACAATAAAACATTAGACAAATGTCTAAATGTTTGCCAAAGAAAGCGATATCTTTCTTGTCTTAATATCCTTTAAAATTGTTGGTGATCACAGTGCTGCTCATTGCTTTTGTTGGCTGCATCTTATGAGGTATTGTTAAAAATAACCCCTTAATTTGCAACTCTCTTTCAATATAAAAGTATTTTCTGCTCACTAACTCTCTTTTCACCATATAATGTTGTACTAATATACTAATGCTAGTACTATTATTTATACAAAATAGTATTTATTGAATAATAATATTTTACATACAACAACAACAAAAGCCATCATTGTCCTCAGTCTCAGTTCCTCATCTTTTCCTTTCTCAATCCCCATTTTCCTCATTTCATCCCTTCCCTTTTCTTCTCTTTGATATTTACTTTCAGTCTCAGCATACCAATTACTAATAAAAAATGCCTCAAGAAGACCTTAGCGCCATCCACGAGTCCCTCTTCACAGAGTTGGCTGCTGTATATGTGTCCTTTGATACCCTGAATAGCCCAGAATGCTCAGCGCTTTCCTCGCTCTCTGTCTCTCTCTCTTGTCCTTTCTCATTAAAACCCACCCCGGTCCACAGAGGCAGTGCACCCTGGGCATTGCCAGCTATTAATCCACCACAGCTGAAGTCCGTTGACATGTTTTCCTTTCCCAGCTTTCGCTGCCTAATTACTGAACAAATTGCCACATTTATCTCTCTGGTTTTTGCTGCATAATTCCTCCATTTTTAACGGTAGCACACGACCTGCTCGTCCACTGTGTCCAATGTTGTTGGTGGTGTTCGGTATTGTTCGCATTTTCATGCACATGTGTTCATGGGAATTTACTGGGTGATGAATGACGGGATGTTTCGCCGTGATAATTGGCATATAAGTGTGGCACACGTGGCAATGCCGTGGCACTGAATTATAATAATGCACAAGGGAGATCGAGCAGAAGGTTACACGGGTCATCTTACAGACTGGACCTGACCCAGGGGCGCAGGAACAATCTGGAACAACACATTAAAAACCTTATCCAGCTTGTCTCATGAATATTAATTAAGCGATGTAACAAGTGATAGGCTGATAGGTCAGGCCAATTAATTGCCTTCAGCTTGCTGTGTCCACTGGCCAAAGAGTATAAACTCTAAAACATCTATTTATGTATTTATTATTAATTAATGTATTGTTTTTAATTATTCTAAACAATATTTCTAAATAATAATAATAATAATAATAATTATTATTATTATAATACTAGTAGTAGTAGGTTTTTGTTAACATAATACCGTATGTGTGTGAACTATGTATATTTATTATATATATATAAATTTACACGCATGCATTTATACAAATATGTTTTATATATTAAATATATTTATTCATCATTTAAATTCTATAAATGTGTAAATGTAAATATGTGTGTGCATTTATATATAAATACATATACACAAAACACATATAATATGCAAACAAATACTTTTATTTAGGATGCGATTAATAGTGATTAATTATTTGACATCAACGAATATAATATAATATGTTTATGTAAGGGTAAATAATAATTAATACTAGTTCAAATGATTAATGAGTAATGTTTTCACGCCCTAACCTCACATAATCTCTGGCATTGTTCACAGACAGGTTTATAAAACAGACCTGAGACTGTCTTGTCAACATATTCATTTGGTAGGCAAAGCAATGATGTCATTTTTTTGCCAAGATAATTTGCATCTAAACCTGTATCACCGGTAACTCTACAACAATAGCCCTCACAAGACTCATACTGGCAAAACAAGCCGCAGACTCACCGTATATCTCTTTCACCTTTCTTTCAAACTGGTATATTGGTAAGGTAAACATACGGAAGTACACAAAGCATAGCTTATTTTCTCATGTTTGATGTTGTTTGAACAGTTATCAATGGCTCCGTGAGTTCTGAATAGAGCCATTGTAAACGGCTTTACTTATCTTGATTGAGTGCTAACCACCAGTGAATGAAGAAGTAGTTTACGGAAGGAAATTATTCTCTTATCAGTCATGACACATCTATGCTGTCATATAGTGTTACAGTAAACTGAATATTTCAGAGGGGGATCTTCAAACATCAGTCATCTTTTATATGTATAATGATGTCGATATACACAACAAGTCAAATGTTTGGACACACTGAGCCTCATGATTTTACAAACCTTTCGATCTAAAGGCTTATGAGCAAATGCTCGACGTTAACAGGCTTTTCTTTTTAGTTTTAGTTTTGTTAGAGAAAATAGAAATGATGCATTTCTTTAAAAAAAAAATAATAATAAAATAAATACTTAATAAAATCAAGCAAGTGTTTAGCATATATGCGAGCATAAAAAAAAAAATAAAAAAAAAATATATATATATATATGCATGCATTTGTTTGTTTATTTATTTATACTTTTGTGCTCAAAAATTAAAAGATAATGCTTTGGAAGTTAATAATTAAAAAATATATCAAACGGAAAACATGTATATGAGTTTGCAAACATAGCATAAAAATAAAATAAAATAAAATATAAAATAAAAATAAATACATAAAATAGTAACTATTTATTTTGTTATGTGCAAAAAAATCACAAATCCCTTTCTCTTTATGCATTTTACACAAACACATTACTTATTAATTTTATTATATTGATAAGCTGAGACAACAGAGTGATAATTTGTAAGGTGGATTAGTAGGTCAGGCCAGAAAAACTCACAGTTTCCACTGGTAGACGGTGACGGCTGGGTTGGCATCTGCATTGCATGTCAGCTTTACGTCTTGACGATTCAGGTACCAGTTCCCATCAAATCCCTCGATTTTTACCTCTGGCTCATCTATATAAAAGTACAGAAAAAAGAGAAAAAGTCAGGCAGGGGGCTCAAATGGCTTTTTTGGGTCACATGACTTGACGATGGGTGCTTGTCATGATACTGATTAATGGTCTGGGCTTGTAGCTAAAAGGTCAAGAGTTTATTTCTAAAGCGATTGGGAGGAGAGCCAACAAGTGAAGGGTTACTGAGACTACAACCACCAATGTGCCCTTTAGCTACCCACTTAGCCGCAAGCTGCTCCAGGGCAACTATTCCAGAAATTGGCCTAATTGGATAAGAACCTCAGCTAAATGCCAAATTTCAATTCATTACAGCGCAATTTTTCTATTAATGATGGTATTAAAATGCACTGCATACTTGATGGTACCGGTCAGTAATTTCTATGTCTCTTCAGATTTATTCTTAATTGCTTTCATGAGCATGTATAAGGCTGGGCAAATTCAATTTGGAAATGTTATACCAAAGGGTAACTCGATTAACAAAACACTCAAAGTAAATCAAGAATCAGGACGACTGATTCTCTGCGAACTTACCGTTGCTCTAAACACGGCCTTTCACACTAACAACCGCACCGCAAGAACAATGTACTCTATAGCGAAGTGTGGGAGAATGGGTGGATTTAGTCTATCAGCGTGCTGTATGGGGGCTGCAATACTGCTCTAAATTGCCCTAAACAATAGTTGATAACAACAGCAGCTGAGACAGGCCAGTGACACATCTCTTCCTGCTCTGAACCTCCTCCGCAGGACTTGCGTAACAGTAAAGCATTAATGCTAACATATTATTACTGAGCACAAATACATTTTTTTATGTTATTATTATTTAGACATTCTTTGACATTCCAGTGGGTTTTTATATAAATATGTCAGTAATTAGACAAGTCAGATGGATTGTTACATCAGCTCAATCATTAAATCTGTTTAATTAAATCAGAATCTTGAGAAAACACTGGATAACATACACTTATGTCATTTAATCTATTATATGTGATGTATTTTCATACAGATTACACAAGTGATCAAATCTTTTTTTACCCATACTGCATTTGGGTAGTTGACAAATAGAAATTGTGGTGTGCTATATGGTGTGACTTTTTTTTTTTCTCGGATACATTGATAAGGTCAGCTCATTTATATATGAATATAATGTTATAAAATAATAATAATAAAAAAAGTGAATGAATGATTTCTGATTTTAACAATAATGATTATAAAAATGTTTCTTGTGCAGCAAAATGAATTAGAATGATTTCTCAATAATCATACAACAATCGCAGGAATAAATTACATTTAAAAATATATTAAAATAGAAAACAATTAACTGCAATTGTAATAATATTTCACAGTACTGTTGTTTTTACAGTATTTTTGCTCAAATAAATGCAATCATAAAAACACTGAAAAAAATTCTCTCAAACTTTTGACTGGTAGTAGGCTATATTTTATACATATCTTTCAATGACATACATTTTTTGTGTTCCTGCATAAGATACAAAAAAAAAAATTGTTCTTACACTGAACGTTGAGTATAACGCTGTCTGTGAAGCGTTCTGCTCGGTAGGTGACGATGCAGGTGAGCTTCTGACGGTGAGTCTCGCGGCTGGGCAATACCAGATAGTTACTGCGCACGGTCACAGTGCCATTCGGATTACGCGTTTCCTGAAACGTGGCTTCGCCCTTCAGAGAGGTGTCCCATTTAATGACGCTAGGAGGCTTGCCGTTAGCCGACATACAGGTGGCCACAGGCATCTTGCGTTTTGGCGTCCTTGCCACGATGGTGGGTGAAGTCAAGGTCATCTTGGTCACTGGACGTGCTGGAAAAAAAAAGCAAACAATAAAAAAAATTTTTGTACTGTGTGAACACAGGTGCCCTTGAGAAGTTGCGAAGTAAAAACCAGTGCCTCTAAGTACCTTTCCCTGTCAGTATAAATCAAGCAGTTTACTAATTTCTTTTTCCCCCTACCCAATGTTCAAAGCGAAAGCATCAGTCAAGCACTCATACAGATGTAGAAACCACTCGCTTCTCACGGTGCCCAAAGTCATCCAATCTCGATCCTTTATGGGCTGCCAATTAGCAATTAACAGGCCCGCATCAAAAGGGAAGACGTGTGTTTATGCTAGTGCGTGTCAAAGAGCGCTGATAGCAGGACTGAGGTTTGTGGCGAGGGTTGATATGACATGAAGAGGCTCTTTGAAAGCACTGAGCTGGTTATCTCCATTCAGGTTGCTCACTCTTACTGCAGTGCCAGCGTTCTCAGAGGACACATGTGAACGTGATATACAAAATGGGCTTGGGAGTTAACAAGCCACATTAGTTAAGAAAAAAAAAAGAAAAAAACACCCTCTGTACTTGAGCCAAGCAGCTCCCTTTGCTGGCTTAATGGAAAACATATCAACACTTCATTTCTAATTAGATCTGCAATCAGTGGGAGCATAACCCACCTCTCTAACGAGATACTCCTCTCTTGCACTCCAACACAGACACACACACACACACACACACACATCATGGTGCCTTTCCTAACCTGTGCAGCTTAAAGCTCTTCACAAAATCATGCATGAGGTAGGAAAGCTTTTATTGATGTCTGTTGTAAAGTTCATCCCACAACAGAGACTTACAGTACGAACCTTAACTTTGTGCAAGGCATATTTATTTTTCATTTTAGGCAGAATGTCAGAGAATGTGTTTTTTGCACAATGAAAGTGGGTCATGATTTAAACAGCCAAGCTCAAAAAGGCAACATAAAAGTAGCCCATCACACACTTTATTCCGTGCCTTCTGAATTCATGTCACACAGATCAATTTGAACCTATTTTAACCTTTAACACATCCTTTTTTAGTTGAAACAGTCTCATTATAGTTAAACTTATCTGCCAGTCTTGTTATAATTATTATAATTAAACTGGAACTATAACTGTTTTAAATAGGTTATTTAGTATAACCTGATGTAATTAAATAATGAAAAATGTAATAACATCAAATAAAAAAGTAAATAAATAAAAATAACAAAATTGCTAACATAATTTGTAATGAATACAGCTCATTGAAAAAACATGGATTCAAAATATTAACAAAAACATGAAACTAAAATAAAACAGATTTTAAACATTAAAATGTTAAACTTTAAAATGTTAAATTTGTATGTGTACCTAATTGCAGGCAAAAAAAAAAGAAAAAAAAAAACACATAATCTGATGAGCTCTTTCTATTGGCAAATGTATATTTTCAGCCATGAGTGTACAAATGTTGTACACATTTAAAATCAGTACATAAAGTCACATTCAAGTATTCTAAAGCATTTTTGTTTTGTCCCTCCTGTAAAGTTGCTGAAATGTCATTTATGCCTTTCTGGTTCTTAACGCTTAAAAATACTTAGAAAGTGTAGAAAGTGCTCATCGAGAGCTTTCATTTAATACATATCTTAATTTCAAGGTCTTGTTGGAGCTATAATGTATAAAACA
Source organism: Enteromius unitaeniatus (assembly GCA_032359435.1). Lineage (NCBI taxonomy): Eukaryota > Metazoa > Chordata > Actinopteri > Cypriniformes > Cyprinidae > Enteromius > Enteromius unitaeniatus. Next base: position 4,036,840 of record JAUMHI010000063.1, read on the forward strand.
CCATCCACTGTCACTTTTTGCCTCTGTCAAAGAGCAGCTCAGACATTCTGCTTAACCTCAGATTTATGTATTTATTTATTTTGTCAAGGAAATAAGAAAATAATAAAAGGTTGTTTTCATTTGATAAAATTATAGCTTATCTTCACCTGTGTGCATCGCTTTTGAAAAAAAAAAAAGTATGACTATATTATATCTGCAGGTCGAGTCTGAGACGCAGCTCTTTCTGCTGAGGTGAGCACTGATCAATACATTTCAAAGGTAGTGGAGGTTTTAACCAAAGCACATTACAGACCCCGAGCGGTCAAGGGCAAAGATGATTTCTCTGAAGGGCTTACAGGGTTATGAATAAAATATTGCTGAAACAATATCCATTTACACCTTACTATCTGCTAACCATGACAACCAACTTTTCTTTAAAAATATCTCACCATGTCAGTGCTAAGAGTGCAGAGAATATCTGAGAAAATGACACCCACTTCTGTGTTGTCTATACGTGGTGTTATATGTGCACATAGAACCTGCTGCTGAGTGCAAATCAATCTTTTCGCACTGAATGCAAATTTTCGTATGAATCATTCCCAAAATAATTATAGTGAATTGTGTCACTTTTCATATAAATTCACTTCTTCAATTCTTGCATTGAAAAAAGCTAAATCATAAACATAAAATTATTCACGCACAAATTGCAGCATTTTATAAAAGCAGTGCTTATGCATAATTTTGTAAACTCTACAACATTTTATATATATATATATATATATATATATATATATATAAAATCTGAAATTGTAAAAGGATACCTATTCTTACATACATTTTAGCATGAAATATAAATATTTTTGAACAAATTACACAATTTGGTCTGCTTGTTATTTCTGAATGAGGTCCATTGTCACATTAATGTGACAATTTCAGAATTATTTCATGAATTACATAAATTCATGTTTCTTGAATGGGCCCCATTGATGCTCTGTTTGTGAATGCGCTCTTTTCACAGGAGAACAGCACTATATATGTAGCATGGTGGTCTTACCGAAGACGGTGAGGTTGACCATATTCTCCCTGTTGCCTGCTGGGAAGGTGGTGTATTCGCAGATGTAGGCTGCCTCATCAGAGAGCCGTAGGTTGCTGAAAACAATGGTGGTATCCTCAAGAGAAGAAGGGGTCCTCTGACGCACAGCAGGGTGCTTGAAGCTCACGCGGTCTTTGAAAGGGGGCAGCACTGATACTCCCAATGCTGGGTTAGCTGTGGCGACATTTTGCTTGGTGCCATTTATCAGCTTTTGCCAGGTGACCTGAGAGATCTTCACTGGTGGCTTGCCGTTGATGAAGACACATCGCAGCTCGACCGTATCTCCCACAAATCCGGACTTACTGGGGTCTGTTTGTACCGACTGCCCGTTCCCAGCTGTAGAAAAACAAGAAGAGGAACATTACAAATCAATCAACCAATCCATGCTGAGGATGATTGTTAATGAATGAACTTTATCAATGCTTTGGGAAAAGTGACCAAAAACCAAAATTAACCCCAAAATTTTAATTCTGCATAAAAATAAGATTATATATGATCATATGTAGGGCTGCATGATTATGACAGAAAAATCAATTATTGTCGATTGTCTGCTTGAAATTGTAATTGAGATTATTAATTGTGATAAATTTTGCCATTTATACCCTAATACCATTGTTTGAAGCAGACATAAGCTGAAAACGTTTAAACTGAAAAACATTTTACGGTATCCTATAGCCCTAAGCATCAACTGTCAACTTTTCATTGGATTGGTTTCTTCTTTAAAAAAATTAATAAAAATGGTGTTATAGTCGTAAACTAAAACTTTAATTAAATCAATGGAAAACCCCTTAAGATAACCTATAGCAAGAAAAAATAAGAGTGGACTTGTGAATGATTATTGCCTTTTTGAACAATTACGTAATTGTGGCATCCATAAATGTATGTAATTTGATTAATTGTGCAGCCCTAAGCGTATGCTATCTGTCCATGTATATTTTTGGTATCTGTTTTGAATATAAAAACTGACAACCTTAACTAAAGTTACAACTCTGGCTTTCACGCTACAATCGAGTGCGTCAAAACAGCTAGCATGCCAATTCAACAAGAGTACTTCAAACGCCAAACAGAACTAATTACAAGTATGGCAGCGGTGTTTACAGGCAGCATTAGGTCTTCAAGAGTGCCGGATGTAGACTTTCCCTGCATGTGTAATGATGGTAGATCCCCCCCCCTGACTCTGATCCTGACTGCCAACCCTCCCACACCACTCCATCCTAATTATTTCTCATTGGTAAACATCTCGGTGACAGCCTCAAGCACCTATTAATGGAAACAATGTGGGATCCAGTTTGAGTGTGCCCACAATGATGGCACTTGAATTAAGCTACAATAAACCAGGCAGGCAATTAGTAGTAAACGAATGGGTTTTCTATTTTTTCCCCCGCCACGGCTTGCAGGAGTTCGAAGGTATCTGTCACGTAGGAGATGCTTCCATTGCCCCTAGTTAAAACAATAGTGGTTTTGTCTCTCAAGATAACCCTGAAATACGGCATGCCCCACAGTCAAATGCGTCTTGTTTTGGCAGGCCCTTGGCCTTTTGTCTCCCTGGTGACCTTCTTTTACCCCCTCCAGCTGAGAATGATGAATCAACACTTGAACCCCTCCTTCTCGCCCCTTTCTTTTCTTTAAAGTCTTGCTTTCTTGCACATGCTATTACTCATACTTTTGTTTAACTGCCCCCTTTACCTCACCCCCTGCTTTTCATTCATATTTTCTTTGTCTTCACTTCCTTAACACCTGACCAGACAACCGGATCTTCTTATATTTCTGTTCTGCTTATGCTTCGTCAGAAGGGCTATGCATCCACGGGCTGTTTCAGTTCCTGTTTAGCTCTACAGAGGCCATTCATAACAGAAGCTTTCCTGACCCGTGAATAACTCTGAGGCAAACGTGTCCCTGGAGGGGCCGTGAGTTCTGTTGTCTTTAACAAACCTGTCGTAAGAGACCCCGAGTAGATATATTTCTCCTCTCCGTCAGGTACTGTCCTGATGGCCTTGCTTCCTGCACAAACATATACTAAACCACATACCTTCACCTCCCTCATTCCCCCTCTCCCTCTTTCTCTCGCTTATTTATGACTGGCAAAAGAGGTAATTACCTCCTAGAGAGAGACCATAGCAAAGAGGAAGTAACTCTGAACTACCGTGCTTAATCATGCCACTCATAAAACTTGGAAATACTGGAGGGGAAAACAAAACAGAGGGAAACTGTGGGTCATTTGAACAAATGAGTGCCATTTAGATTCCTCATATAAATGTGTATAAAACTTTGCTATAATGATGACATCATCATCCCTTTAGGAAGTGAACTTTCAGGAAGAATAAACTTTAGCTTACATTTCACTCATTCGGCAACCAAACCATTCATTAAAATGTCAACCAAAAATCAAAAGTGTTTGTATAGTAAACAAAAACTGTTCGTAGAAATGTCAGTAATACATTTTCTTTATTTTAGCTTCAGCACTTTGAGTATCTGACAGATTCAACTTTCTGAATGCATAAATATGTTCTTAAAATTAGTATTGAAAGCGTTCATTTAGGTTAAGATTTGTTCACACGATTTCACACAATCGTACCTTTTGAAAATGAGACAATACTGGACAGATTCTACGAATTTAAGGAGAATTTTTGATCAGGGATCAGTTTCGTACCGTAAGTATTCGTAAGTAATTTTAAGAAAAGTTGTAAAACTGGTTTGAGAGCAGGCCTGTGGGTAACATCAGTCATAATGGTTCAACAAGTATCGGCAAGTGTTTAAATGCTTAGTTCAAGACATATTGGCCTTTGAAAGATAATCTGGGAAAAGTTAAACTTGAGACAACATCGGTAGTCTAAGACTAAAATGGATTTCATGACCAGCGGGGCTGAAACTAGCCATGCATTTAGAGAGAAAGAGAGAGAAGCAAGCAAAATATGGGCTGTTCACACAATGAACGCAGAAATATGTATTTCGTTTGTGTTTGCAAGTTGGGAAAACAGTTCAAGGTCACCACTGCACAAATTTAAAAGCAATGCACTTAAGATGTCGGAGAACGAATAGTGCTGACCTTGAATAGAAAGAAACTTTTATAGCTAGGAAGTATCCTCTTTATCATGCAGTGTAACACTAGTTTTGTTTTAAATCTGTTCCCCATGAATTCAGCTATGGTAAGCGCCTGCAAATATATTAAACTACATTTTTATGCTTTCTTGCTCATGCAAAAGTTGGCATTGCAACGGTGTTATTGGTGGTTACTTACTGGTTCAAGTCATTAAGGACCCCGTAAGTATGAGAATCAGTTGTGATGCTATCCTTAGCAAAACATCACTTAAATCAGAGGGAACCAGCTGGTGATGTGTCAGTTTTTAAACCGATGCACACCAAACCCTTCATTTCTCATTTACCCAGGCATGTACAGATGAGATATTTTTGAGCAGAGTGTATAGACCCATCAGCAGGCACTGTGAAACGACAGATTGATTGACTAATCGAGTTTGACAGAAAGACGGCTGGCAACCTCTGCACAGCTACCTTGGGGAACACCTGTGTCCTTGTACCCTTCGGTTTGACCCTGTTACCCGCTTGCATTTGCTACCGTGACAGGGTTGAAACATAGGAAATGCCTTGTGAAGTACCAATAAGATTTACAGCTTGACAACATCAGTTACAAAAAACATCCGGGGGAAAGTGCCTAAAATATATAATTTTATAAAATATATAATATAAAATTCAGCTGCATAGAGATGTTGTTAGTGGGGGAATAGTAGAAGCAGCAAGGAGACTATACTTCGCTAACTCCCTCCTCTGAGTCATCCACTTAGACCACCACAAATAAAAATCAATCTTCGCTTTTGAGGGAGTTGTGAGAGAGGGGTAATTATACGGCTCCAGAACCCAAATCCTCACACTAAGGAACCCAAAGCCTTTGGGCCCCCTGACCCCATTTCCACCTCCTCTTCCTCCACCTCGGAGCTGAAGGGGTCTTCCAAAGAAAGTAGGAGATAGAGAATAATTATAGCCTTCACAGTAGAGTCGAACAATGGAGGGCAATCAGAGAGAAAATTCGAGAATATAAACACAGCTGTACACAATACAAAAAGTTAAGTTGCTACGAAACGGAAGCAAGGGCAAACAGCCCACAAGAGAACATTGTTGCTGGCACAATGGTGCCCTCCAAAACACAACAAAAACAATTGAGTAAGATGATCACTCGCAGACATCAGGGTAATGATGAAAGTGAACTAACACACCACAGAACAAATCCCAAGGTCTTAAAGTATCATCAAGGATTTGATAAACACACCCAGACAACATGGACTTCTTTTTTCAAGTCTCTTAGCTGGACTACATGCAGAAACTTATAACATGGAGTGAAGTAATTGCGTAGATAAGACTGTAAGGCATATATGAACAAGTCAGAAGTGGCTAAAGCCTTTCACAATGCCCATTGTTCAAGGTGTGTTAAACAATCTAATTTAAATCACATTTCATCCACCCATCATGTCTCAAAATGAGCATAAAACCAGCCCAACATATGAGTGATTAGTCCCTTAGCTTCTAGTAATTTGGCGCGACTGTGAACATGTAGGTGGATGTCAAGGATGAATGTGGTTTTCCTACTGGAGGGTCTACTCTGAGGCCATCTTTGTTTTGCTAGCCTGACCACTGACCAGAGACCTCCGGAAAAATGAAATACAGCCTTGAGAAAATCCATAAAGTCTTATGGAATGAAAATATAGAATGAAATACAGCCTTCAGAAATATCCATACCGTACCTCAGATGAAATATTCTCAGAACCTACAGGTGTCAGTGGTGAGCAAATATCAGCTGAACCTGCACAAAGAAGTAGTTTGAAGTATATTACTGAGTTTTACATTTACTTACCCCTAGGTAAGTAGCCTATGTGTTTGTCAAACCCTGTTGACAAAAGCAGCATTTGCTAGTTAGGCATGTTATGAAGCTGGGATGCTAGTTTGAGCTGACTGAAGCTGGTCATGTGCTTGTCCTAAAAGACTAGCTTAACACACCAAACCAGTAAGGCAGATGGGTTGAAAAAGTCCAAAAAGTTACATAATCCCTATTTTACTGTATACAAGGTAACTGCTGTTGTTTCCAGGCATACGTTTCACATCTAAATCCGTCTTTTTCTCTCATGCAGCCAGGGTGGGGGTGTGACTAGATCGTCTCCTGTAAGACAACACGGAGGCACACTCCAAACAGAGCTACCATTCTCCAGGACGGCAGCCTGACCGGATCCGCAGCTCTCTCCGGGCACGAGGCACAACACTGGACCTGCTTCAGGCCTCCCAGAGAAAAAAAAATGATGGCATTCGGCCCATCTCATTAAGAAAACCGCAGAAAGTCTTGTTTAGAGAGACTACAAACTACGGCCTATTGTGTGTGGGTAATCTAATAGCAATCCAGGTCCTTCAGTTAGGGGAAAAAAAGAAGAGCTCAGCTTCGGTGAGGACACTAATATGTTTATGTGCTAGAGAGTGATGATACGGTGCCTGCCAGCACATCCCGCTCACGCTGTGGGCGCATTACAATGCTGTATCAAGTTAGCAGCTAAAAACAGAGAAGAGATGGCGACAGTGGAGTTCAAATGTAACTCTAAAATCAATGAGGAGAATGTAATGCACGTACGACTAGTGTGTCATTCTGGTGTGTTTGTGAGTGTTTCTGTAGACGTGCTAGGATGTTGAGCGCTGCCTCTACTTCTAAACATGGCTATTTGATTCCTGTTTTACCAGCTTCCCTCATCTACTGTGTCAGCCTTAGCTAATATTTACCTTCAACAGAAACCTGCTGCAACACATGGTCAGCACTCCGGCTTTCACATGCCCCTTTTTTCATTAATGCTTAAACTTTACACACATTTCCCTTGAATATCCCTTTTCCTGATAGACCATCTACCATCTGCTTGATTGAGGCGGTGCGTTTACCTGAACCAACCTGCTATGCAGGAAGTTATAAAGGTTGTGCATATTGTGTTTGTCAAACAGTTTGGTACATATCATCAACATGCCCTAAGGGTACCGTTCCCAACAGCTCGAGGCTGATTAACAGAGATAGTTTAAAGAGGAATTATGCTGTTTTTGAAAACTGGATGGAAAATATTCCAACACTCAGAAACAGGGTTATTATAGTAAACTAAAACAGAAACTAATGTTACTTAATAATGGAATTATGTTATTGACAAACCACACAAACAAAAAGAGTAAAATAAAAAAAATATATATATAAATTTCAAATATAAAAAATGTGTGATACTAAACTGCTCTAATGTAGAATAAACGATAAAAAAACATTAATAAAAAAAAAAAAAAAATATATATATATATATATATATATTAAACTAAAATAAGATTACATTTTTGTTACATTTTTGTGTCGATGTACCATATGTTTGTATTTGTTGTTTTTTTTAAGCGTAGGCTAAGCAAACAGCTTTTGCCCTTTCCTAATTCAAGCAGATAGAAGCTGCTCTTGCAAAACTTGAAAATAACCAGCCGAGGGCATTATCAAGATGGCCGCCAAGTTGAATGACTTGCTTAAAAGGACATTGCCCTCATCTAAAGAAGGCACTGATTATACAACCATATGTTGCCATCTTCCATATTTGACTGTGGAGCCAACCCCACATGGCATAAGTCCAATGCGATGTAAGAAGGAGTGTACAGGCCCACGCTGCTTTCCCCCCTGAGAGTGGTTTGAAGGCGTTGTGAAAATGTCAAGGGGATGCATCAGCATACCTGTGTTCTGCTCCCTTTCTTCTTCATCACTCTTTTTTACACACTGATTCATCTTTCACAGCTCGGCCTGCCAACTCTTCCACTATATTTTTATATCCACAATCCAACAGCAGGATAGATGATGTAATACACACCCATTCAGGCTTTGAATCTCTTATTTGGCAGGCATATTGCACTCTTTATAAAAGGTCAATGGATGAAGCACAAACTTTAAATGTTTGTTGCATCATGCAATTTCTGAGGTGGTAGTCAAGCACAACTAGTATGTTGTATATTCACTATAGATACTGATCTACACTACTATACTACTAAACAAGTTTAAACTGTTACACTTTTTTTTCTTTAAAGGTTGGATTAATTTGATAAACATTGCGATACAAAATATATAACATATGCTGAAAAAAAAAACATTAGGCATCAAAAATATTTCAAAATTGATAACGATCATTGTCACCTGATTTTTATTACGTGACAATGATCATTATGATTTTGAAACATTTTGATGCCTAACATGCTTTTTTATAGACTTACTAGTAGTAGTAAGTAGTCACTAGTAATGAAATTATGAAAATGTACCTCTCAAGAATAAATCAACTGAACTGAAGTATTATATTTGTAATACTATTATACACAACAGTGTTTTTAATGTAGGTTGGAAATAAATGCAGTTTTAATGGACATTATAAGACGACTTCTCTCTTTATGGATTTCAAATTGTTGACCTTTACTGCAAATAAAACACATCAAATCTAGTTTGGTCTTGCAACAAGTTCAAAACAGGTCAATGGTAACTACAATGTGTAAACAGACCGATATAAGACTTGGAGACAGGCCTGGCTCCACGTGGGGCCTGGCCCACCCTATCAGAAGCTTGACCAACCACTACTTAACAGCCTGGGGGGCAGAAAATTGGGGAAAATGTTCTCGATATAATCCCATTTCCTGCATTTACATGGAATAATTTCTTTTTAATGTTGTTTTACTATGGTTATAGAAAAATGTAACATTTAAGTAATGTAAGACTTATTTTCCACCATTAAACAATTTTTTTTTATTTCAAACTAACTACTGTACCTGAAAATACATAAACATCCACCATTACTTAATAAACTAATTAAAGGACTACTGCTTGTTCTTGTCTTACTCTGTTCTGAAGCAACTCCACTTCATCTTTACTCTAATATTAAAACAACTATTAAAATTAAACTAGCTTGTTCGTGATCCGATCGCATACAGTTACCTCTCAAACATACATTTCTCAATTTGTTGTTGCTTTTATTAATAAATGTATTCATTTTGTTCAGAAGATGAAAGCTGTCAAGTTCTCGGTCCATGCAAATCACTTCTGTTTATGATGCTTTTTGCTTGTATAAAATTATGATTTATTTATATACATTTATAAACCCGGCCCACCTGGAATATCACTTGGCCCACCCTGCATCTCCTATTTGGAGCCAGGCCTGCTTGTAGACAAGGTCAGACTCACTAACATCCTCTCTCTGTCCCTCTCGAAACATGAACAAGGACACTGTCATAGTTTCGGTTGGCCTGAGGAAAACAAACAAACACAATATTTGTCTGTACTTGCCCTAACAGCTGATGACATCATCCTGATACAAGATACCAGGCCACATGTCAGAGTCAGAGGAAACACCGGGCTGTTAGGGTCAATAAAACTTACATAGTTAATGATTACAAAGGCCAACGAAACGACAGCACAGAAACTGTCCTGCTTGTTTGTCAAAGAGAGACAGAAACTAGGCATCAGAGACACAGAGATAAGGTAAAAAGGCTCAGCTGGCACCATTACATAAATGCGTGCATAAATGCATAAGGGGGTTTTACATAGAACGGTATTCAGGGAAATTATTGATGTCCCCATTCAGTAAAAGAAAACTTTTTTGTGGTACACAGGAAAGAGTGACCAGTTCCTTTACTATGTGTCTTTATGAAGTGTTTGGAGTATGTATATATTTGCGAGCGGCTCTTAATGTGTGCGTAAGGATAGGTTTGTGTATAAAAGGACAACGGCGAGCCAGCTTCTTACAACGTAAACATCTATAAATTACTTTAACAAACTGAAATGTTTTTAATGAATCATGGTGTCCTGTGGATATCGACACAAAGGTGACCAGCGTATCTCAGCGGGTGATTTACAAGCTGCGTAACCAAACAATATGACCACTGCAAGCCTACGAGTCACGGCAAATGCAAAGTAGTTTAGAAATAATGAACAAAATATAATTAATCTTTTATCACACAGATTGCCAGATAAATACACCCACAAGCGTTAAATGATTAGAGTTGGCAATTTTTCAATAATGCAGTGATATCCTCCGGCATTAAATCAATAACAGCTGTTAGATGTCTTCATGTGAAAAATATCTAATCAATAAATAATGTGGCCATGGCCATTACTGGTGGGCCATAAGTAATGGATTACACCTGAGACAGCCTTTGTCTTCGGGTTGCTGTTGGTGGGAGGTGTAAAGGGGCTTGGTGTCAAATTATGTGAATGTGAGGACAGAGAGAGATGAAGAAATACAACTTCAGAACAGATTATCACATTAAAATCAACCTTAAAGGGATACTCCCCCCAAAAATATCTATATTTGTTTTATTTATTCTTTTTTTTTTCTCCCTAAGGTCATCGAAAATGTATATGAGTTTGGTTCTACATCTTAGAAATATAGCATTGCATAACTTGCTTACCAATGAAAACATTGCAGTGAATAGGTGCCGTCAGAATGAGAGTCCAAACAGCTGATAAAAACATCATACTAATCCACAAGTAATAAACAAGACTTCAATCTATCAATTACCATCTTGTGCAATAAAAAGCTCCATCAATACAATTGGTTCAGAACTGTTTTTGATTATAAAGAGTGTTTGATATGTGCATATTTCTCTCCTAAATCAGACAAGGCAGCTTTTTTCACAGAACAGAGAAGTATTATGAGTGGGCGGCTTTAGCTGGAAGCAAAGAAATTACGTTTCAAACATGTCGATGATGGACTTGCTTATTAAAAGCAAGATATTAACTGATGGACTGGAGTGTAATGTGTTTAGCCAGCTGACCGCAGTCTAATTCTGACGGCACGCTTTCACTGCAGAGGATCCGTTGATGAGCAAATTTTATTCCAAATATAAACAAAGTCACCTATTTATTAGATGGCCTGAGGGTGAGTAAATCTTTAAGCAAATTTTCATTTTGGGCGAACCATATCTTCAACAGAACAAATTTGAACTGTGTCCAAGGTGGATAATTAAATATTAACATACAAAGAGGCATCGCTCTATTTATTCTAGCATAAAATAGTAATAATCGCTGTACTTCACCAAATATGCTCAACATGAGTCACATCACAGAGTAAAAGCGTCATGCAACAGCGTGCAATGCAACACAAGCCCACATACTCAATAAAAAATCATTGTCTGGTGCAACTCCATGTCTGTATTTTGAGTGACGGCTGGGATGTGTTTTGTGTCTGCTGCTGAACCGATGGCCCCAACGCACCTTGGGCCACACTGTATACTCAGCACATCTCGTAGAAAAAGTATTTCAAGTTCGGCCAAAAGCGGCACTGGGGAATATGCTTAGGACGGCCATGCATGACAAATCCTTTCCCTGTCCATCATCATCAATGGGGAAAATTTCTGTCTGGAAAAGTTCAAATCCAAAGTGTTTACAAGGAAAATCGGATTGGAGGTAAGTATAATGATTAAATGGATTACATGGATGAACGATTTAAATGCTATGCATGAACGAGCATGACGCAAGATTTCAGGTCGAGAATGTTTGCAAAAATCACCTGAAAAGAATCATTCAAAATGTCCTTATTTATCTGCATTAATTAATCAGTGGTAATAATGTAGCACATACTGGTAAATACTATTACTATCACAGTTTAGCACTTCTTTTAGAACACTTCTCTTTAAGGCTTTATGATTTAACCTGTGATTAGTTTTCCAAACTCCCAAGGCTCCTGTGACTAACAGTAGCACAACCCCCTGATGGGAGTCCTAATACAAAAACAAAAAAGAGAACAGATAATCAATATTTGATGCGAGGTGCTGCTGAAATCCTCAAGCCCCCTCCTGCGTATCTTTGATGAAAGAGTTTTATGAAGATTTCTTAGAGGGAAGTCATGTTGAGAGATTCATCCATTTTTAACGATTTGTAGAAAAATATGAAATGTCCATCTGACATCAAAGAGCATGGTTTATTATCAGAGTTTAAACAGGCCAGTATTGTGGAAACAGGACAGCTGGGCCGGTGGGCAGCTTTGGTCTCTCCCCCTCATTCGACAGAGCAGATTGATCCATTAACATGTCCGGTTGGGAATTCACACTCCCACTGGAGGGGGTAGTGAGAGAGTCTGGACCACTCACAATTAACACATCCATTTAGTATGCGACTGGCCAGTGTCATCATCTGTTGTCTGGTGCTGAATGAGATCATAGAGATTTATAACCAAAAGAACATTTGGTATATTATAACTATGAGGGAAAGACTACTTTTTAAAAGCAATAAGGGCAAAATTATCACAGTTTCATTTTGTATTTACAATATTCTTGGAGACAACATAAGGGTTACATAAGGGTTTAGCACTTTTTCTCACCAACACAACATAGTTAATGCTAGCAAAAGTTGTTGCAATCATTATCGCTTTTGCAAACACTCACAATTCACATGACCATTTGGCCTGATGCTAATATTAAATTCAAAAGAGAACTCAGCAAGTTTTACCTCATTAAAAATTGTTTCCTCTAAATAAATAAACACACATTTTGTAACAAAATGATGTTTAATACCATGTTTTCCTTCAATTAATGAAGATGTTGGTCATATTTGAAGCGTTTTATTTGTTTTTGTTTTTTACAGGAGTGGGTAAATGCATGGGATAACCATGTTGAGATCACATGATCAAGTGATAATCCTCTTTCCAATTATCAGACATTTTTGTTTGTAAAATAAATTAACAATGGCTAAATGCAAACAGCAAAAATTCCCACTATGACATTGGTAACCAAAGATGTTTGTGGGACGCTGCCTCCACACCACTTGGTGTCAGTAAGTCTGAAATGGCTTTCATATCGGCCAGTGCATCATTAAATTACTCATATTTTTTCAATCAGTATGGTTTATGTTCCTGTCACTGCTAGGTATGGCAGTGTATGTCATACCTAGTCAGGTATGGTTTACCTGACTATAATGATTCTAAAAACAAAGTTTGCGGAACTCCCAGGACCTGGAAGCCACTTTCATGTGGTAGAAACGCATAGAATGGTTTGAGAATTGGCACTGGCCTGCAACCCGCACCTTTATCATGTCTGTGGAAAAGTGCTATCAGAGACTAAAAGAACAAAGAATAGGAGACAAGTAAAGAGGGTGATATATAAATGGTTCAGTGTTTCTGAGGAGAACTCCAAGAGTATGGGGCTGTACTATTTCCGTGACCAAGACCGCAATGGATCTTTCCAATGGCTCTTTCCAATGGCTCTTTGGGAGCGTTCCATTCTCCACACTCAGCCCACGGAATGCTCACCACATCTCTTGTGCTCCTTTAGTCTCCAGTGCATGTGCTACCCAGCTGGGTAGAGGGATGTCAAGTCCCCCTCCGCCAACTCTTCACCACATTTTAGAGATTTTCCCATATCCTCACACACACACACACACACACACACTTCAATGCAAAGCGGGTCCAGAGCACACCATGTCTAGGTCCAAGATCTAGTTTTCGCTTTCCCTACAATAGTTCTAGAAATCTTCAATGTGACTTTTGTTCTAATCACAGAAGCTTTCCAGAAATCTGTCAGATTATCTGTCAGAGTCTGGAGGTTATTATTCCAGGTCGCACATCAAAGAGCGCAGGAAACCCAATCCAAATGACACATCATCTATCATAATGCACGTTCTTCCGTCAATAACCTCCCTCGCCAACAAACCCCGGCAGTCTGCGGTGCGATGGGTGGAACTTGATATTAGGATGACATTTTTCTAAACTCACAAAAAATCGTTTTGCGGTCATCAAGTGGACGACTGCACAGTAGTGCAGAGCTATTGTAACATTCTGATAGCATCTAAGCAGAAACAAAAACATTTCATTTCTGAAAATGCAGAACGAGAGATTTCTCAGAAGCGAAGTGCAGAACCGGGGTCGCTGATTGCACATTTGAAGAGTTAAACATTGAGGCACTTTTGGCTTTCAATTAAATGAAAAGTATCTGGCTACGAGATGAAGACGGGAACCACAAAACCACAGGTTGAGGAGAGGGAGAACGTCTGAATAAGTCGAGGGGTGGAATGAGTTACAGTATTCCCCACAAGACCTCAGAAGTCCAATGGTGTATATTGACATGAAGGCCATGAGGTACAAGAATCCACCAGAGGACCCTTCTACAAAGAACGCTAGCATGTGTGTGTTAGCATATAGCGTTTTGAAAGTCAGTGTGGTTGAGGAAAGGAAAAAAGCATGGCTGATTCCTCATACTTCACTGTAAAAGCAGGCCTGAGGTAATTGCCTGGGTGTCTGAAAGCAACAGGGTGGGTGGGCTCACAAAAGGAGGGTCTCGGCTGGAAAACAAGAAATGGACTTGTGGGATTTTGCAGTCTAAAAATCAAAGGTTTTTGAAAAGTTGATTATTTTCTTTTTCACAAAAACATTAGATTACTGCATTAAGATGAATCAGAGAGCATGTACATTTGAAGTCTGGATTTAAGATACTGCGGTGTTAGTGTAAAAAAGACAAAATGGTTCATTGTTGATAGAGGGTGTAATATGAGTAAAACTATTTAACTAGGGCTGCCGGTAATTGTGGAGTTCAGAACAATTTAATGTAAACGCAGCGACAGCACTTTTACCGATTCTCTTCATTAATAGTCACAAAAGCTGCCATACAATTACCTGCTGTTTCAAAGACGTTTTTAAACTCTAGACCGTGTCAGTCCGAACGATGAATTCAAACATCCCAGAGGTCTACCAAGCCATTCTTGCAAGGTGACACAATCCCCTGTGAAAAGAGTCTGCTTTTCGCCTGATACCCTTTAATAATGAAAGAATGGGGTAAATATATAAATAAATCTAGCTGACATATCACAATGGTGTATTGCTATTGATCAGAGACCCTGAAGCAAGTGAGAAAAGGGACTCAAAGGGAGATTCAACAACTCAATTAGCTTGGATTGAAATTACTGTCACTCACTGAACCTTGCGAGTGGAGCAGCACCGCTCGAAAGAACTCAAAACCGGGCACAGTCTTGGCAAATCTGCAGCTTAAGGAGACAACACATACTTGCTAGCAGCAAAGGATTAAGCTCATCATCATTTCCTCTCATAGAACAAACCGTATTCCGGTGGAAATGACTCACATGCCCCAGATGCTTCCACTGGAGCAACAAGTCTCTGAACTTCTATAGCTCTTTTTTAAACACCGTCAATTTTGCATATAATAGCGACTCATTTCAGCCGCTGCCAAAATGCAGAACCCACCTGGAGAATGCAGCAGCCTGTTTCTGCCAATGCAATCAACACACATTTGCAATTCAGTGTGGAGAAAATGAAAAATGGACCATTTTTCTTCTTTCCTTAATGTAACGTTTTACAGTTTTTAACTTTAGTTTAAAATTAACATTGTACAACCCTCTTGTTGTTCCAAAAAAACAATAATAATAATATATATATATTTATTTTTTATATTTATATTTATTTTGGTATGAGGAAGGCACCACTGTATAAGTCAATAGCTGTTTGGATGGACAGTTTTTTTTGTGTGTGTTTTTTTGTGAACTATCCCATTAAGGAATAATAGTCGGTTAATTGATCAGAGAACCAAATGACTTTAACATTTTTAAGACGTACTGTTTTGTATTTTTTCCCCTCGCACAAAGGCAAGAAAATATCCCCCCTCCTTTTTAACCATTTTGTCAGAGTTCCAACCCTACGAATGGCCTCTCCCTTCCCCTCCCTCGATCTCTCCACCACTGTCATGCTTTGAAAGGATTGACGGGCTCTCAGACAGAGCTGATTAAAAGCTTTAAGGTCAGAGAAGTGGGACAGCTATTGAGTGAACACCTGTCTGGCCATACACACACCGCCAACCCGATGCAATGCTAGGTGTGATCTTCATCACGCCACGATCAGAGACTCCAATAAAGAAGCCCTGCCGCCCACTAACACTGCACTCACTCATGGGTGAATGCCCTACCTGTCTTTGCCAAAACATCATCATTAAATGCCAAACAAAACCATCTTTTAAAGGTGCTGGAAACGATTTGCTAACCCTCATCCTCTCTCCGAAACCCATGTCAGCAAACTCGATGAAAGCACAAAATGATTCCCAGACCGAATAGGAGTTTCTTATTGTAACTCTCGCTTGGTGTTAAAATTAATTAATACTTAAAATACATAAAAAATAGTGCATACTTGTTCCAGAGGCTCAGTTTGAGGAAGTAATTGACATTGTAAAAAAAAAAGGCTCAAGATTTTTCTGCAGTCAGCCAAACCTGCTTCAGCTGTCCTGAAGTGCACTTTTAAGTCAATTCTAAGATGTGCGACTGTTTGTCACCAGCTTGAATACAGCAGCACTGTATTTTATGAGCTATCTCTAGGAAGAAAGACACAGTTGCTCAGTCCTTCAAGACAAACAGCGCTGCCTGAACTGAACAAGATACAGCTTGCCTGTCATGATTTTGTTCATAGTATTTGAGCAAAACTTAATTTGCCTAAAAGCAACTTCGGTGGCGTCGGTAGCATTCGTTTCAAGACATGCATATTCGCACATGGATGTGTGACACAACTTCTCAAGCTGGGACAGCCGTGTCTTGTACTTTAAGTGCTATATTGAAAATTAAATTTTTTCACACAGAGGTCCATGAAGCTAATAAATTTCCAACAAAACAAAAAGGCGGAAAAGTGACTGAATATTGTGTGCAAAAATATTTACCCTTAGCAAGTATGTACATTTTAATCTAAAACCATGATGCCTTTTTCTGTTGTTTTCAAAAAGCAAAAATGAATCCAGAGGATCAGCGATTCATTAGAAGTACCACAAGCTCCGCTAAGCTCTGCTATTACCACATCATTAAATGTTATAATCAACATACTGAACAAGAAGTTTTAAATGAAGCCATGGTTACAATTGTGAATGTGTTTAGGGGATTTATTTTGTGTTATTATTTTTTTTTTTGTTTTATGTCTATGAAAAGCAAAACAGTTTTATAAGAACTTCTTAATGACTGTTTTCTCCTTTCAAAGGTTATGCCAAAGGATTACGGGTCATCAGAGGCAACTTTTCAAGCTCCCTTCCCAATAACTTGAAGGCATGATAGTTTGCTTGGCAGGTGTGTTCTTTCATAAGGACTTACACTGCTTTTCAGTCCAGGGATGAATTTTCATTTGGAAATTAAAACTGCAAGGCCAATTTTCCAGCAACTGTTAAAATTAAACTTTCGCATTTACTGAAGAAAAAGTTGTGCTTTCCTATAGGATTTTTTACCTGTCAAAAAAGTCTGAACGTTCAGAAAGGCAATGGTATATCTCTCATCAAGGCAGCATTCACAATAGCACATAGCACAAACATGCTGAAGCTCAAAACATGGCATTACGGTTAGGTTCATTTCCTAACCTTAAATAAGAGCAATAATAATAGGGATGCTTGCCTTAGCAATATATTTCAAAAAGAACCTCCCGAGCATCAAAGATACTACCTTAACCTCCCCAGAACCTGCCTGGAAACTCATTTTCCTCCTTCAAAGCCCTTATGTGCCTTCATCTTAGTTTGAACACGTAATACTGCTCTGCACAATGGGAATGGTGTAGTGTGACCTCAAAGATATTCTCAGAACCGATATGCGGTTTATGGATACTCTATCAGGCCTGGCGCACATCGTTTTAACACCAGGTGCAGGAGTATCTCCTGTTTTGCAAGTTCAGAAATCCTCTCCCATCCAACACAGTGGCTTAACCTGTCTAGCCTGATACGACTCATGAAAAAACACAGGGAACCGTTGATTGCTTGACCTTGCTTTAGTTTCCCACAATGATGAAAGCAAGCATTTGAAAAAAGATAAAAAAGGCACTCAATGTTCCTTTGTGCACAAAATGTGGGTCACGATAAATCTTAGATTCCAGTAGACTGAAATGTAAAGAGCACACATTTAATGTCTAGAATTATTTTAATTATAATTATATATATATATATATAATTAAAATAATTATAATGTTAACCAATTAAAACAGGTTTATATATTATATACAGTTCATTTGCAAAAACAGATAAATCATGTTTTTTTTTTCATTGTGCATTGCAATTAATCTCAATCAAACTGCAGTTGTTGTTTTCTTTTCTTTTTCTGACTAGGTTAAAGATAGCAAATAACAGCACAAAACACAATAACAGAGTTATCTGCTTTTGCAATAAATAAACTCTTATATCTATATAAGAGCTCTCTCTCTCTCTCTCTCTCTCTCTCTCTCTCTCTCTCTCTCTATATATATATATATATAAAATGAATTCTGGAAATCTACAGATATGACCAACCATCCAAACAGACAGCAGGGTGCAGGTTTCACTTTTACTCTGCTTAATGTTTTGTTTTAATATTTATTTACTGACCCATTTGACACCACTGTAGGAACTCATTTTCAATAAGATGAGACTGGTTCTTCTTGGCGTTTGTGTATTCTGTGAGATGTTGGTCCGCACAGCTAGGGTTTCTAATGACTTTGAACCAAAAAACTACTGTGCAATGTAAAAGGGCAGCTCAGACATTCTCCAAACATCTCTTTTTTAGCCAGTGAAGATACTGGCATTTGGGAAAAACATGAGATAAAGTAAATAATGACAGATTATTTTTTTTATTTTTGTTTGGGGTGAACTATCCTTTATAATGGTGCACACAAAAAGCATGTTTATCTGATACGGCTGCTGTTATTATAATCAAGTCGGGGGAAAGCTGTTCAGTTGGCTCCTTTAGCACCACGTTGCTATGGCACTGTGTATATCAGATTAAGACTCCACGGATCCTCTTCTGAACATATCTGCATTGGAAACAAGTTTATGAACGTAATGAACTGCTTCTAGTGCCACTACAGCTGTTAATGGAGGCAGAAATCACTTTAAATTTGGAAGCCAAAGAAATATCCGAAAACAGACATGGTCAAACCCATCCTCACGCAAACACTTTTCAAGAGAGGTCATTAGAAATGTTCACGTTCAACAAATCTGACATCTGGTTTGGTTTCACATCATATTATCTACATCTGCAAGGTATGTATTTGTATTTTGTGGAGTGTAAATGTAAGAATGTTTGTTTAAGTTTGGGAAGGATTCAACTCTTGGGTATGAGATGAGTGAATCTGTTCCCATAACTGTCATCTTTGTTTAGTCATATTTATACTAGCACAGCATGGCATGGATGTTCACACGAACTGGAATTGTGAGTCAAGTCCCTTTGTGTTTATTTCAAATCCCTTTACGAGGTCTACACCAAAATGTTCCTAGAGGGCCACAGTCCTGCAGAGTTCAGCTTTAACCCTAATTAAATGCATCTGATCCAGCTAATCAAGTCCTCCGGAGTTATTTCTAAACTCCAGGTATGTGCAATTTTGGAAATAAACTCTGGACCTCCTCCATGTTTGGAGTTTGGCATCATTGGTTTACACCATCACTGCAAAAACAGCCTTTTGGGATATTGTTTTCAAACTGACTGGAATTTAAAGCATGCTGTCCCTGTGAATCGAACCCATGACCTTGGCATTGCTACCATCATCGTTTGCGCTAACTCTTTCTACAACAAAGAATATTCCAAATGTAAACATACTGCACAAGCACAATGATAATTAAGACTTGTTTCCACAAGAAAATCACATCCATAATTCATGCATTTAGTTCGACAATGATCAAAGGTAACCATTTACGCTGCTGTGGGGAAACAAGGATTGAGTTCCAGTTAATAACCTGGTTGTATTCCCAAATCAAGCAACTCTTTCATTTATCAGCAATGAAATTATTAATTTTCATATTTAGCAAAAGCGTCCACACAAATTACTTGATTTGTTATTGTAGTACTACGGCTTTAAAGATTAAATATGCAGGCAGTACAACAAAAACAGCACTAATGAATATGTATGAGCGCTTCCAAGCCGTGCACCCTATTCGCTCAGTCCAAATCAAGTGAACCTTATAGTGACCTACTTAAAAGAATGCCAGATGACAAGGCCATCTCATGCTTTTTCATCTTGCAGTCAAGTGAGGCAGAAAGCCCCACGCTGCACAGTATGTTAAACAGGCCTCCTTATCAACGCGGTGTGGGCAGTCCTCGGGCAGTGCAGGGTTTGGTTGATTAGCCCTGTGAAGGGCAGGGCGACTCTACCCTCCTACGTTGGACTGTACCGATGTCACCGCTTGTGTTGTCAATGGCATGTCCCACCCCTGCAGTGTGAGACTCGAACGGTTGGACTCTTCAGCTTCCCACCATGTGGCTCGCAGCACTCCGCTTGGCCGGTAGACTGTGACAAGTCCGGGACTCCAAGGTTGTTTGTGCTACAGACCAGCCAAGCCTACAAGGCAAAGGTGACACTTAAACCCGCCGCCCAGCCCCGACCAGATGGCAGCTGTTTCTTTAATCAACAATGGTGTCTATAGATGACACTTGGCATACGCACCTGAGAAGAACCTGTTAAGCATTCAGAAGTAACGCAATGCAGGTGTGCCTGGAAGTCGGTGTGAGCAAAGGCGAAACGAAGCATCACGACAAGCAGGAACATGACTTTTCTATAACACCCAAAGGCTCACAACCGGCGGTGTGCTCTAATCGTACACTTCTCATTAATCGACTCACAAATGACACGTATGTTTCTCAAGAAGTGGGCGCAGCAGATGAACCGCAGTAAGGCTGGCCGCTGTGTAATCTTATGAGGTAGCGGTGGAAGGGCCTTAACCCACAATGGTTGAGTGAGTCAAGACACGCTCATCTGTTGAATAGGGCTGATGAAATTCTACACCGAAGCAGTTTGTGTCAGTTCTAGCTTTTTTTGCAATCATTTCTTAGCGTAGGACTCAAAGACCCAATCCCACAATCCCTGGGTCGCTGCTTCAGGGGGAAATGAGACTCATAAAGGTCTTGCTCCTCAACAGGATCACTCAATAGCCACTGAAAACTGTGAATCAATGAACCCATTGTACACACAGGCAGTAGCATGTTGTAAAAAAACTGCACAAACAGACGGTTAGAATAGCTGCCAAGGCCTCAGAGGAATTCATGGTGGCCACTGAGCTGGGGTCTACATCAGACAAGAAAAAAGAGAAAATGACAACAGCACCTACTTAGGACACTCCGTTCAATATGGTGGATGATTCTGCAATACTCAGCAATACTTTCTTACCACTACACAATGGTTGGGAAATAGCTGGTGAATAATGTAAAAATGTGGTTACTCTTAGAGTCCACAAGCCAAACCACCACAAGGCTAACTGGACCAGTGAAAAGGTCATGAGATCGTATGGTCATTTGCAATTTAAAGTGTTCTTCCCTGTTCAACATGAAATCAAAACCTTTTTACTTACTGAATACATTCCTAATATGATTTATGTATCTCCCTCAAAATTAATTACCTGGTCTGCCTCTGAAATAATTTTCAGCTATACTAATCATTTTTAGGCTACAGTTGTACATAATGCCCTTCTAAACAGTCTTGATATGACAGAAATGACAGCAAAATATATCTTAGAATGGATAAAGGTGACCGGCGGTTAGGGTTTTACTAACACCCGTTTGAGCACCATTTTTCAATGGATAAAATCACATATCATTCTATTTTTGTCTTGCTGATTCATTTTCCCTCAAAATAAAGTCAAGCAGTAAAATAGGTTGTAAAAGTCATTTCTTGTTTAGTTTAACAAGTGGTTATTACAAAATTACTGAAATTACAATAGAAAATTGCATGTTTTATTTTTTGAGTTTTCATAGCTTCTGAGACAAAAAACGACCTGCAGCCTTCACGTTGTGTGTTATTTGGATATCAGAATGACCTTTCGATGAAACAGTGGACACAAATGCAAGGTTGAGCGGTTTTGCTCTATTTTGTTCAAAGAGCAGCGTTTTCTGATCTCTTTCCGAGATGTTTTAATGTCAGTTGAGTCACCAAAGGCCAGAGAACATCTGCATTAGTATGAACATGAGGCCTGAGAGCCAGTGTGAGAAGATGCTTTTTACACTCCCTCACTGTCTGACAACACATTCACTCGATGACCTTCAAACTGCAGTCTCCCAAGCTGAGGAGAAGAGAAATAGAGGGAGAAAGAGAGAGGGAGGAAGGGAGGGCACAGGGCACAAGAGAGAGAATGACATGGAGCATGGTCAACACGCTGCAAGGAGGTCTGGGCTGTGGCTTTGCTGAAGGTCTTACATCAATACTAAGCTTCTAAATTCTGAATGAAGCTATAGCAAAATAATGTTAGAACTGGTAAATTTGATTCACATTAGTGATTCAGTCTATACTGTGCCTGTTCGGTCTAATATATATATATATATATATATATATATAAATCATTTTAGTCAAAGCTTTGAGATGTACACGGAAAATACATATAAAAATAGACTTAAAAGTACTTTGCAGAGAAAAAAACTTTAGCTATATAGCTCAGCTCTAGCATTTATTAAGATGACAAACGACCATAGAGTAAAGCGTAGACATTTAAACAAAGAATAGCAAACATTACCCATCGCTTTCATATTACCAAAAAAAAAAAAAAAAAAAAAAAAAAAAAAAACCTTGAATGGTGTGCAAAAACTACAGGATAATAATTGCTAAAGAGGGAAAAAAGCAGATCACTTGCTTTCAGATGACTTGCATAAATAAGCAGAAGTAATATAACACTATTACAGACACTTTGTCAGTGCAGAAACAAAACGGCTTCAAAAACTAAACCACACACCAGCTTCCACTGGGGTTTGGCAGACTGAAGTATCGTATTTTGCAAATGTGGCACTCTGAAAATTGATCCATGAAAAAACAAAGCCGGACTTGGGCTATCCTAACCCATCTCAAGCATGCATGAGAAGTGTAAGCGCACTGCGTTCACTAGTGCACATATATGTGTGCGCTCCCATGATGCCTGGCTTTGTGCATGATTCCTTCTGTGCATCTCACATGACATGCTGCCATTGCGTGCGCAATATTGACTTGACAGCAAAGGAAGGCGACGAGAGAGAGAGGGAGAGAGAGCAACTGTGCAATCCCCTCAAAAAGAGAAGAGGAAGTGCTGAGCTTGTTATGCCAAATGGCGTAATGGGAGAGACTGGAGCGTGCAGAGCATCAAATTTTCATCCGAGCAGCAGCACACAGTTTAGAAGAGCTTTATAGATGCAAAACAGCAGAAAAATATCCTCAAGGAAAAGCACTCTATTTTTAGATTGTGATGGGCGCAGTCAGGGTCGATGGAGCAATCGCTCCTTCCGCCTTGACGTTTAAAGTTAAATTAGCCATTCATTTAACGCATTCACACAATGGTGGCACACCGGCTCCATTTGAGTTCAATATGTATGTTTTCCATGAAATAAAAGCTGAAAATGGAGCCTCATCTGATGCAGCAATTCGATAACCCACCATCCTCCCTTTCCAGTACATGGGGACAAATCCAGCCATCCACAATCCTACTGTTTCGCATTCAATAGGCCTACCTGGCACCGAGAAGCAAGCTGGGACAGGAAAAAGAATTCAAAATGTCAACCGGCTTCCCAGCAGAGGGAAATATGACCCAAAATGCAATCACACAAACAGGGGTCAGCTTCTCAAGAGGTGACCCACGGGCACCAACAACGTTGCACTGCATAACCACCAGGGAGCCTTTTTAAGTTCGGAACAGACAAATTATAAATGTCCAGGCATTTTATGTGCTTAAACGACTTGTTTCTTTTCAATGCCCATTAAATTCCTTTGTGCGGTAAAACCAGACAGGAAAGTAATTACAAAGAGTTGAGTGTCCATCTACATTGGGAACAAGCCCGTCGTGCTTATATATGCACCCCTTTACCAGAGACACCTACATCCAAACTCTGCGTTCCAGCCTACCAGATGCAAGTGCCAGATGTACCACAAGTCGAACCAGCTTGCTGGGGAAAAGAGATGGGAAAAAGTAGGTGAAAATAACCTGGAGAATCACAACATGCTTATAAAAAACCAGCACAGCAGACACAATGAGAAAACCTGTTAAGGCCTCCCTAAAGAACCACGGATATAGACGGGAGCGCTCGGCTGAATCGAACAGGGATTTGACTGCCCAATGCATTTGGTTCGTAATGAATGCACTTCCTATTGCTGAAAGTAAATGGAACGATTCACAGAGGACCTGTAGCAACAGGATGCAGTAATATTAACGGGGCTATGCTGAGAGGACGGATGTGTTTTTTCAATCTTAGGATTCAGGGACATTGTCAAATTTTGTAGGAGTCTGGCACAGGGAAGGTCTGGACGGAAAACAGGCAGGTGGGGGATACAATTGAACGCGTCGCCAGATACTCTTAGACCTGAGGCCGAGGAAACGACGAGGGAAAATGATGATGCGTGGGACGAGTGTAAGAGGAAACCAAACTCTACTAGCCTCAGGGGTGAGGTTAACCGAAGAGTGCGACGACAATACAGTCAACAAGTTTTGAAATGTGCTTCACTTGCACAGGAACAGATGCATACATAAGACACAAATCCAGTCTTGCGAAATCTGCCCACGCCAGCAAAATTTCACCTGAGGACCAGTTAAACCGCTTCCCCGACTTTAACGTCCTTAGCAGGAGACAACTGTAACGACGCGATCTAACGGATGCAGTGTGTTGAAAGATCTCTTTTTTTTTCCCACACTCACACACTCCAAGCAAGACGGGAGTGGCCGTTTGGCCTCAGAGTTGGTCCTGTAGTTGCCCTCCCTGTAATTGCCTACACATTGGCGAGACCGCAACATCACCAATATGAGAAGGTTACAAACCCAGCGGAACCAAAGCCAGAAAAAAAGCCTCTGTGAGTCACATTAAGTGTGTCACTCAAACTCTGTGGCTGATAGCTGTCCTCTATATTAAGATATTGTGTATTTTGGGCAAGAGAATACAGTTACGTAACCTATGGGGACAAATCACTACATCAAGGACAATCACAACTAAAGACAAGTGAGATTTGTTTGATAGAAAGAGATCTCTTTACAAATATGTTGTGGTGACAGGCTGTAATTTACATTGGTACACAAAGGTATTTTGATGTATACCATGGTAAGGGCTGTGCGAAACGACAGTGTTTGCAATGGCAAAGATTCCGTGCCACCCACTCCTAACAATAATGAAGAATTTCTATGTCCATGTTATTTAAACAGTATTCAAGGTACTTTGCACAATACTATGGCATTCAAGATACCTCAGTGTTAAAGAAGCTTGGTTGGTACTGCGCCAACATCTTCAAGGTGGCATTCTACGAAGATTTGTACCATGGTGATATCACATCTGAAGCATAATTACCATGATAACACTATTTCCATGGCACTTTCTGGCCCTTATAAATAGAGTAACAAGTGCGAAGTGGGATGTATGTTTACAAATAGCGCTTCAAGGAAAATCTGTGCATTTCCTGTTTAAAACATACTGTTTTATTACCATCCCTTTCTGTGCTTGTTATTATCCTCTGCACACAGTCGTTTTGTAGCTGTTGGCCGCAGGCCAGTTAAATGCAGGGTGCCTCTGTTAAATGCATCTCTATCTCTGAACCCGGCTTGCACTCTACTGATCAGGAAACTGTGCTGGGGTCTCTACGATTCCCACAGAATACAAACACTCAAACGCGAATCACAACCTATGAAGAGAACAGAATGAGTACGTGACAGTGAACAATAGCTTGATTTGAGCTGCGCAACTGGAATGTTGGGTGTTTTTGGTTCGTTTTGGAAGAATAGCCATAGGGGTGTTTCAATTGAGCTGAAGCTGCAAGAACAGACTTGTTCCTCTTGTCAAAGTGACGCCTTCATCTCAATTAAAGTGAAGAAAGACAACAATAAATGAATGCTGTGATATGTTTTTTTATTATTATAGAGATTATCATCTCTCTGATGATATTAGCTCATAGCACAACTTGAAGAGGAGCGGTAGAACGTGCTGTTTGAGTTCACTAGGAGCTCCTCAGTTAAAAATAGAACCTGATCTCCGTTTGTATTCAGACGACTACCGTGGTCATGAGCACACAGGACTTCGTAGAGCTACTTTAATATTCTTTTTCCTCTTCATTCAGATTTCCTTTCATAAAAACAATCATCAGGGGGTTGTAACGACATTAAATATGGAAAAATGGGACAACGGGGTGCGCTGATGGCTTCTTGTATTAACTGTAATCGCTCATCGAAATCCTGCATGTAAAAAGATAGAGCAGTGACGCTTTAGGAACTACATACCCGGGTCTATCATTCCCAATTAGACAGTTTTACTGTGAGGCCACGCATAAATGGAAATGACCCATTTTCTTATTATCAGCCACTCTGTAAATCATTCGGATATTACACCCTTGACAATTTGCTGGATCCAAACAGAAAGGTGGGATGGAGATTTTTTAAAACACAGTCATTTATGTTGAGCCAAGCTTCGGTTATATAAAAGCAATTGCGTAAGATCCTTTTTTCTACCATTAGCCGCAATAGCCTTCATGGTTAATTTCACTTCAGTTCAGTAACCTCCATTATTGTAAAAAGGGGTCTCTCTTTTGCCTTAAACCCTAGAACGATATTCGTATTAAACCCTTTGTGTGGTGTCTTTATGAACAAATGAATGCTCAAAGACATTGTGTTCCATCAGCACAATTGAGTCTTACAATTTAGCTTAAAGATAGTCCTCACAACATGTACTGCAGAATTGTTCAGAATTGCATAAGCATCCACAAACTGTTTACAAACCACCATCTATATTTACAATTTCCCTATCATAATAGTTTGTTGTGTGATCTCTCATTACATTGCATTTACAGCAGCTTTGCAAGTTTTTATTCCATTTATGCAAAGTTGTCTTGAGACCTGAAAGGATGCAAATTATGGTCTGTTTTGTCTGTGTTTAACTGCTAAGATTAAAATGTTATGCTGTTTCTCATTTGAAAAATTAATGATTGTAAAAAAGTAATGTACAATCAATTAAACATAGACAATAAATCCATATCGGTTAAACTGATTACAAGTCAAATTCTAGCCACGATCATCAAACTTTAATGTAGCAAAGAGTAAAAAAAAAAATAAAAAAAAATTCATATATATATATATATATATATATATATTCAAAATTTATTGCACATATCTGATTTATATATACTAACCATAGAGTCACTAAATTAATTAAATAATTAATAATTATAAAGTTGTTATGAAATAAGGTTTATTTTTGAGACCAATTTGTAGGCACAGGGCCAGTCTTACAGGCAGTAAACCATACATTCATAAATTGCAATTATGGGAAGAAAAGCGGGGCTGGGGTGAGGTCACACCTTCCCTTTGAACCAATGAGGATCTCATCAGCATTGTAAACTCACTCTCTGGGAAAACACATCAACGGCAACTCTCCGCCGTCAACCCAAATTAGAGTTTAATGACCACAGTGTTGCCCATTCACTATTGTTTCCCCCCACAGATCCGTCCCCTACCCGCAACCATCTGTAGCACCTTCATAATGTTTATCATCCTTCTCTAAACAGCCCATTTTCCCATAATCACACTCTCTCACTTATACAACCCCTTGTGATTGCCCCCCTTCTCGTGCATTTTTCCCCTCCACTGAGAATGCATTGTTTCTCTGCCTTGACCCCCTTGCCCCAGAAGCCTTTGCACTCATTGTTATTGTTTCCTACGCTTGGCCTTATTCACACAGCGGGCTCATCGTGGCCTAGCAGAGCGTCAATGTGGCATTATAGCCTGGCATTCTTCAACTAATTGCCCTAAGCTGGATTTCCCAGCAAGCCTTGCACCCAATCAGAAGCCACATCCAGCAGAGCTGATTGCATGCCCGGAGGAGGCTGGATGCAGCTCTCGATTGGGAATCAGACTCCATGGAGGAGAGACGGATGGAGGGTGGAATCGTGGGATAGGTGGATGGACTGTAGTGTCTGTTTGTTGTCATTCACAAGAGGACAGCCAGCAGCAGGTGGAAAGGAATAGGATGAGATGAGATGGAGGTTAGGCTACAGAGCCAATTATTTTCACCTCTTCGGTTGGCCTCTGCCAGCAAACATGTAATCTTAAATGCTCTTACTGATCCCAGGGCAACTCATGGATAGGAATAGCGACAGACCTAATAGATGAGATCTGATAGAAAGCGCTTATGCAAGAGAGAGTCTTTCTCGTCGCTATCTGTCCTCCATAAAGCCACCTCTATACTCACTTCCTCTAACACCTTATTAAAGTGCACATACATTACAGAGCTTCTCAACCGGCCACTGACTTTACATGCTGTAGGTGAAATATGAAGTGGGAAATGAAGATGTTGGAAAGGCATTATCTGTGTTAGTGCGTTTGCTTCATTTCTCCCTCTCTCTTTCTCTCTATCAGTGTCTTGCATTCCTGCTTTGCTTCTCAAGGTTTCCACACCACACATTCATCCATTCCTTTTTCATGTCCTTGTGATTAATTAGTATTCTGAAAAAAGATGTAGCCATTGAAAGTCAACAAAATATTCTAGAACAAGATGACAGAGTGCTTTGATATAAACAATGGTGCAAACAATGGATGTTCACATATAGTGGTATTTATGTAGACCATACATAGCACCACATTGATGCGAAGCAATAAAACATACCATGCACTTATCCAAAAACAAATGGTGAGACCCAGGTACACTTAATAAATAAATGTACATTCCAAAAAAAAAGAGGGGGAAAAAAAAATGTTTTTCATAGCACATGTCCAAAAATAAATAAATAAATCAAGGTAATACCACACTACATTTGTATTATTATTATTATTATTTAAATCTACATAAATTATTTAACAGTGCAATATATTACTTGCAGTTTATATACTACAGAGTTTTGCTAGTAAAAAAAACCCCAACAAAACATAAAAATACATTTTCAGAAGATTGGGGTAAAAAGAAAAAGAAAAAAAGCAATTATATTATAATTATAATTGTAGAGCTGTAAAATAAATGATGATACAGTACATTTTACAATTCATTATGAAGAAATAGCAAACAACACACTGAGCTAAACATGAACATTTTAAGTAGAAAGACTGAACATTTTCCTATCCTCAAAAAATTTGAGCAAAAATTATTTTAGCAGTGCGGTACTTTTGTAAACTTTGTGGTTGGTTAAAGGGTGAAAAAGGGCAGAAAAGACAAGATGACTGTGTGTACGATCAACGGGCCACTGCAAGTAAGACAGAAGTCAGAACACAATGTATCAGTGTGTGTACTGGGAGGTGTTTCTGTGTCCCAGTCATTCCAGGTGAACTCA
Organism: Enteromius unitaeniatus; assembly: GCA_032359435.1. NCBI lineage: Eukaryota > Metazoa > Chordata > Actinopteri > Cypriniformes > Cyprinidae > Enteromius > Enteromius unitaeniatus. The sequence continues at coordinate 4,066,108 of JAUMHI010000063.1, forward strand.
GGAGGGAGTCTGACTGTGATGGGCTGAGATATTGTGTGCTGAGGTGATGGAAAACTGCCAGGAAGTATAAGACGAGTGTGCACACACTTATGCTGGGGTGTGTGTGTTTGGGGGGGTGGGGGTGGTCTCTGCAGCGAGGGAAGGATCTCATCTCTGCAGTAGCAGTCCAGCACTTCTGTTCCTACTTAGACCTTGAGCACCGGAAACCTCTTGACAATCCCCATCCAAAAAAAAAGCCAACCTGTGTGCAAGCTCGATGGTAGGCCTGCAGTGACGCGTCAATGACATTGACCAATCGGTTCCAAAAAAACGTCGACGTCAAATCCAGTAGTCGACACATCACGCCCACTCACCAGACGCATGTGGGCAACCAAAACAAAGCAGCATGGATAACGAAACTCCGTCCACTTCTCAGGTTCAGCAGCCTGCACTCCCAAGTAACACATGTCATCAGGAAAAAACTCGCTGTCCTACCTCAAAGGTGTGGGAATATTTTAAACACAGCCAGAAACGTAACGGTATAGATATATACAGTCTTTGCAAGATGGAGCTAGCATATCACACCAGCACGACTTCCATGTGGAAATATCTGAAGCGAAGGCACCCCATTGTTACTCGTGACGCCGGACTAAGTATTTACTAAGTAAATAAAGTAACGTTACTCTCGCCAATGTTTACTAAATTAATTGCATGTTTGTGTAATGTTAGTAGTGTATTGTGCAACGTGTACTTGAGCTCTTAGCACTTCGTTGATGTGAGCTAACGGTGTTTGTGTTTGATTTCTGCTAATACCTAGTGGCTAAACAGTGTTGAGCTAATGTTACTTAGAAATAGCATATACTGCTGGCATTATTGGTAAGGATGGCTAACTTATAGCTAACACAACACCGCTATCTAGCCTCAAGTGTCGGCTTACGGCCAGTTTGCATCACCAAAATGGCTCGCTGCGGTACCTAGCAGATTGTAGAAACGTTAAACTTATCTGTTCAATGTTACGTTTGTCACTTAATATCAGACTAAATTGTTGCACAATTACTCCAAAATTAATATTTGGATGAATGAATGTGTTTTTATGATCACTGGAAATACTTTATAGTGCAGATTAATAACTCTAGATTATGAATACATTAGTAGAACCAAGTTATACTGTTGCTCTAGTGAGAACCTGAAAATGCACCCCTTTCCAATTTACTAAGAACAGCTTCCATACTCCACCATACTGTGAACTAAACAGTGTTTTGTTTTGCAAAACCTTTAAACTTGGTTTATTGGTACTGTAAAAGAGTTTTGTTTAACAAAACCATTTTGTATAACACTGCTGTTATTTTGTTTCAAGCAGAAGATGTTTGGCTTTGAATACTTTTGTATAATAAAGTAATTATTTAATCTTTAGGGGCAATTTTATGTTTTTTTTTTATCATGCAACAGAATAATAATAGTTAGATAAATCATCTAATTAGTCATTAGAAAAGCTGACTATTCGATAAAATAATCGCCCGAATAATCGTTTTAAAAATAATCACTTACCCCCAGCCCTACTCGATGGACTTTTATACCAGGGCATTGAATAAAACAGAGAGACTACATGGATAAAGCATGACACAGAGCAGTCAACTTTACTTTATGGAGCCAAGAAGAGGGGTCTTTGAAGCTGACGACTTGAGAGAGAAAAAAAATAGAAGCTGAATCTTCTTCCTGCATTTATGAAATCTGGGATAGGGTTTGTAAACAGGACTTGAGATACATCCACTTGCAGTAAAGATAATGCACTTTGCTGCATATGAATGAAAAGAGCACCGCATTGTATGAAATATAAGTGGTTTGTTCTTTCATATACCATGAGAATTGTATCGATAGTTCTGTCTCCATCATTATCCATGTTGTTTGAGTGCCCACGGCATTCTAAGAGCAAAATACCTTGATCTATGAAAGCACATGAAAAAAAAGGAGCAGCTCAGACAGCCTGCCAGATGACAATGTGAAATATGAGGTTTGAAGGAGACTTCTCACCACCTTCCTTTCCTAGCAGCCACTGATGAGTTTTTCACTTTCTTGTGCTCTCTGACACTTTCCCTGTCACACAATGAAGAAATGAGCTGAACGGCATTGAGTCATGCACCTCTATTTGATGTCCTTGCATCTTGAATCACACCGAATTCCAGCCTCTCTTTCATTTCCCATGGTGCTTGTAAATTGTATGTTAGCTTGTCTTTGTTCAAACACTCAGCACCACTCCTTTAAAATGCTAACGCAAACCAAACGGTCGCAGGGAGCAGCAAAAGTCATTAGTCTCTATGCTGAATAGAGCCGTGTGCTTTGGAATTAAGGTTAAAAAGGTTTTCTCATGTAAATGAGTTGACAATGCCCCGAGAGGTGTTTAAACCCCAGCTGTAAAACCCTAATTCCCCAAACACATTAGCATTTGCTTTAGCGACACAGGCTAAATTTACAAGCCTTGAAAAAAAAATGATACAACCTTATTAATACATGGTTTTGCTCACTGCTCTGCTTTGACAGAGCAGTGAGACAAAAGTTTTTATTCCCATGTTGTGACAGATTAGATAGACTGACAAGAATGTTCGGGGGGGTGCTAATGACTAATAGCTAGCATTTTTCTTTGCTATACTAGTCAACATGTTCTAAATGGAAATTAAAATGACCTGACACCACGAATTAAGGATTGAACCTAATCAAAGTAGTCAAAACAAAAGATTGAAAAGAAAATATTCAAATCAGCCCTACATCATCCATAAGTTTAATGTAACATTTCAATAACAAGTTCAGTGAGTAAAAGTGTGTATTTTTACCTCGAAATAAGTGCTTGAACAGAAATCTGAGACAGTAACCAAAGCAACAGTACGTTCCTCAAATGCTAAACACAAGTACTGTGATTATCATTTTTTGTAGATTTTACACATCACAAAAAACGTTCCATTCCTTGCTTAAAAATGCAGTTGGTGTCCAGTTGGCTGACTGTGCCTTAAGGACAAAAGAAAATGAGGGTTCTGTCAGGTGAATTTCAGCAGATTTTCCACAACATAAGAGAAATAACTTTTCAGAAATAACAGTTGAACCCAGTAAAAGTTACTGTATTAATCAAAGAGGACACATTAGCATTCATTATTTTAATACTTTGCTGAGAATGTTTTTTTTTGTAATCTCACTGTGAAAGTGACTGAATGTCAGATGTGAACTTGTAAGCCACATATATAAGTCCGTTAAAAAGTATTTCCGTTACCGTTTTATTTATTCATTTGTTTAATTAAGCTTTGTTGCTAAAGCTACTCCTTTTAATTTAGTAAGTCAGATATTCCAACTTCATATTTGAAGTATACCTGTAGTTCATTACTGTTACCTCTGGTCATTATGCACTGTTGTACTTTTTACATAGGCAGTTTATAATTCATGCCCAGAGGGGTTAGTTTGTTTTAAAAACTCTCTACAATAAGACTTTTTAATTAAACTCTTTTTAAGATTCCTTCAATATGCCCTTCTTCAACTTCAACTGGAAAATAAGTGAACACTGGAGAGAAAACTACACTAGGCCAGCCATTTCACGAGGACATTAAAAAGCATAAAACCGGGTAAGCAGCACCTGTGAAGCTGAAGGCATGCATGTGGAAGACCACAAGTCCCAGAGCTAAAAGTGACAGTTTTATTGGAGCATTAAATTGTTTTGTTCTGGAAAATGAGAGCAGCAACCAGAAAAAAAAAAAAAGAAATTCAAAGTAAAGCAAAGTAAACAAGAGTCACGTGTTTAAATCCCATTGTTTCATTGCAGTCTGTGTGAATATTTTTCCAGACATAATAATAAAGTCAAAAAAAGGCACAGAATGAGAAATATGGTCTTATTTTCCCAAATCGAAGCCCTTCCCTCTAATAAAAGATGTCCAAGTTAGTAAAAAGACAAAAACACAAGAGCAGCCATTTTGGTGCACTCTTTCATATTACCAAACCAAAAGCGAAGCCAAAAGAAACAAATAATGACACGTGAACCGTGCAACCTTTCCGAGACCTTAGTCATTTCGAATGGTATTTGATGCAGCGCTCGGTTTAAAGAGCAAGCATTTAAAATCCTGCAGTGTTAACTATAACTAGCACGCCTGGCTTATTTTGATGAACACAGAAGACCCTTTGTTGCGTTACTCACTTTTTCATGTCCTAACCCTAACCACTGGCTTACTGTCATATCCAGCGGCATGAGTCAGCGTGTGCTAAAACAAAATGTCCACCCCCACTTCCTTTCTCCATATCCAGAGTGGAGGATGCTTGTGTTCAGTAGTTGGGAACGCTGTCAGGCCCTGTGAGTCTTCCAGCCCTGCTGCGTCACACTCACTTAACATCTGCGGCTCCCTATCAGGCGGAATATCTCTCTTGAACGTGCCACAGCACACGCAGCTCCCAAACACGGATGAGATGCCGTAAGAAGACGTCCTATATGATAGATTGCACCATGCACGTGAGGCTGCGTTAGCGCACAAACGAAAACTCTGTGATTGATCGGATTCTATATATGTACCATCCATGCATGCAGAATGAAAACGTTGCAGAGAGGGAATTCTGGGTAGAGCACTAAGGCTACAAACGCTGTACTGCCAGAGGCTTGAGACTAAAAAAACCGCAGCGTTGTGTGTAATCGTAGGTTTACATGTAAGCTACGTAGTCTAGTTATGTAATTAGTCATACGCAAACGCACCAAATAATCTTGATTATGCAAATTAAATCATGTAATGACATGTATAAATTAAGTGACTGTACATGAACATTTATCATGCCTGACATTAAGCAGAGCTCTTTACACGAGTTTCCCGTCTACTAATCCTAAACTTGCTTGCTGAAAGACATATCACTAAATGCTTGCACACATTGTTTTAGTGCAAACTTTCTTATTCATTACCCACCCACAATGTAGTTTACCCAGGCTGGTATTTTCATAATTGCCTTTATGTTCAGCATAAATTTGGTTCATTATAGAACGCAACTTATTCACAAAATCATTGCTTTTTGCATAGTGCAATTAGCATTTCACTATTAGAATAAAGCTATAAAACAAACATGGCATGCAGTGTAGTTGAACATACATTTAGAACAATCAAATAGCAGATGCACCAAAAAAAACAACAACAAAAGAAAGTCTTTTAGAAAAGTTCTTGAAATATTCTTAAATATTTTCTTAAGAAAATGTGAGGAGATTATTTGCAAAAACAGAAAACTATTTTTTTTTTCCTTTTCAATTTATTATGTTATGTTTTTATTGTGTATGTTTTTGACAATGACCCATATAAACTATGTAATAATTGGAATGCGCAATGAAAGTTTTTTTTTTTTTTGCAAATAAACTTCCTTTTCTTTAAGAATACAAATATAGGATTTAACGTCGTTTGGAATATTTATAAGTTTGCCTTGTTCAATAGAATAAATTCAGTACTTCAACACTGCTAATATTTTTACATTTACAACATTTATCCAGGTTTTTTTTTTTTTTTGAACTAAAAGTAAGAAAATCTGGTAGCCTAAAACCGCATGCAAAATCATTCATTCTTAGCAAAGTCTTTGCATCTCCTCTTGTTGAACTTCATGTGGAGCTTTAGCACCCACGAGGCACTTGTGAGTGACGTCGGAGAGTGACATGTCAGCCTCAAGTGTTCTAGGACGAATGACACCATACCATTCTGCACGAAACAGAGCCTGAAGCATACGCAGCTCAGCATCACTATCATCATCATCATCGTTGTCATCTTCAAAAACAACATCCTTCTCAAAAAGCCCCTTACATGCATGGCGATGGCTCTCCACATGCATTATAGACAGCGGGGTTCATCCGTGTGAGGTGGAAGATTACAGCAATAGATGGAAAAGTAATGAACTATGACTGCTTTGCTCGGCTGAGCTGTCGGATTAGAGGTACGATGAGAATCATTTGCAGGGTTTTGCCGTAATGGCAGCACAGTGTGAAATGCATTTTGTTTTATATATGTGTGTGTGTGTATATATATATATATATTAAAAAAGCAGAACTGTCACAAAAAAGACTGATTGATTTATTTATTTGTTTATAATGCATTTACTTATGCATTACTGCACAAGTTGTCATTGCAAATTCAATTTAGGCTGTCTTTATATGAACTAGAGGGAAAAAAGGAAGCCACACTTTGACCTCAGGAACTCTCGATGGGGTTGGAGAAAAACTCAATGCATCTCAAGTGCAACTTTGTCCTTGGCAAAATACATCATGTAATATCTTATCACATATATGCCACCAAATACAGGCCATTCCTTTCCCTGATGCAGAAAGCAGTGCAGATGAAATGAAAACACTATCTCTAGAGATGCTGCATCATTTTAATCCGTTCCCACTGACTCACGGCTTCACAAACAGAAGCAAAACTCAATTTGGAGAAGAGGAATCACATAAAAACCATATTCTGAGAGCTCTTCGAGGAGGTAGAATATGCGACAGGCTCGCATTTAATAACCCTGACCGCAAAAATGCTTTCGTACTGTGTTACGAAGCACAAAAAACAATTCAGATTCAATACTGACAGAAATAAGTAAGGTTCTGAAAGCTCCTCTGTTTAGTTCACCTCCTGAAATGAATTGAGAGAAAGGTCCCTACGTGCCAAGTAGTCTTCCCCACACCTGCCAGTGCTAAGAAAAGACTGTTAAGGGGAAAGGATGTGCTCACACTTTTGGGCCCCTCATTGCTGGCTTTTACTTCAAGTCCTGATCAAGTCGAGTGACAGGGGTTGGTTCAGTTAATGCAACACTCAGGGGCTGTGAACCAACTGGAAATCCCACTGGAATGGAGGTGAAGCTGAGAACATGTAAGCACCGTATGGTCAAGACATTAAGGATGACTAGAACAACCTTTGACCAAATGTAGGGGGTTGTAATCAAACGAAGGGGTCATCAATGGCTTATCTAAACACATGGAGGGCAGCTTGCAGTGGGGTGCAAAAACCATTAACCTTTATGTTGACTTAGGAGCAATGTGCTTTTGTCATTAGCACTTCCCGGTGTGCTCTACTTGTCCTCTCTCGTTGTTTCTTGACATATTGAAGCACATCGACCCTGTGTTCTGCGCTTAGTGCAAGAAAAAAAACAAAAAAAAAACTGCGGGGGTGTGGGCATTGAAGTATAGTAATGAATTGTGACAGCTCCTTCCCAGGGATGAAAATATTAAATCCTTCCTTTTTTAATGCAGTCCCTCGCTCTCAATCTCGCCCTACGGATTTTTTTTTTTCCCCTTCCTCTCCCCCCATGGCTCAGAGCAGTGATGAGGACATCTCCGTATGAGATATTCAAGCAAATCAATCAATTAGCTGTATGTGCTGAGTTGGGTCTGAGCGTGGCAGCTGGGGGGAGTGGCCTGAATCCGAGAAAGCGAGGGGTTGGGCGATGTGCAGCGAGCGTGCTTCTGTCGAGCACTTACTCGTGCGCACAATGGGGTCAACACGTGACCCCCTCCAGCACGCAGAGCATCCCTTCTGCGATGCTTCGGGGCTGGACACACAGCACCATATGAGTTTGCTGTACGCCATTCAGTATTCAGACAAGCCGAGCTGCAACCAAGTAAAAAGCGCAGCCCGAGTGGCTAAATATACATCACGTGCTGTCATACTCCAGAGATCTGAACCGAAACAAACCGAGGCAGGGTAAACCGGATCGACTGCAGTCACAGAGGGCTCGTTCATTTGAAATATTCGAGCGTGGGTACGTGGACTTGTTAGAATTCAGTCCACCGCATAGACGAATGCCCTCTGCGATGATTAGGGCAAAAAACGTCACAGATTTGTAGCTGCGAAATCACGCCGCATTTCATTACTACTAAACGGCTGGCAAGTGAAAAGAAAGAGCAGCAAGAGAGATCTTTCATCTTCACCTTCAGAGGAAGCATTTCCCTGTGTCCTATGCAACCTTTCACCCGTTTGCGGTTTAATCAGCGGCCCTCTTTCCCAGGAACCTTGAGTCAGTTGCATGTAATCAGCCTTTGCAAGTTGCCGTGGCACTGATAAACGGCCAGGGGACTCTCGCTGCACCATTTCCCCGTAAATATAAACTGTAAATCCGCTTTTTCATGTCAGGTGTGGAAGACAAAATGGCAATTGCAGACACCGCTAATAAATACGTCTACTAAATAAAGCAGTCCGTAAAGAGATGGCAGACAGTTCTGGAAGCAAAGCATCTCAGCAGACAAGTGACCAGACACTTGGCAAAGCCAAACCAAAAGGGGACCTTAAATAGCAAGATTACGTCTCAATGAGAAGATCTAAATGCGAAGATATAAGTCCAAAACACCAGAGATTGTTACAGCAGCATTACGAATTTAGACCAAAATGGCTCTGATTCCCATTTTTCTTGTTTATGCATAGTTACGATTCTTAAATCCTGCATCTGAATAGGCTCTTCTGTAGTCATTATCTCCAATTTGCAAACACATAAAGAAATTAAAAGGTAACAAAAGCATTTGAGGCACTATCATCCCCCAAACAGAGCTCAAAATGCCTTTAATTCAAATATAAAGTAGCATTTAAAGACAGTTTATCTGTTTTCCTCGCAGCTGGGCAGGCTTTTCACTGTGGAAGGGAATTGCTATCTGTTGGAAAAAGGCGACTCTGGAAGAGGATGGTAAAACCCTCTTTGTAATGGTAGATAAACAGTGCAGCTGGAATATACTCAGTGTGGCTTTTCTCACTCTTTCTTTCCATTCAATTCTTTGTATGCAGCATCATTTGATAAATTGAGCTAAACAAAGAAGTGGGTGGTACATCTCACATTATGCATTATCATTATCATACATAGGTCATTTGAAATTATGATTATGGTATGCATCACAATATGTTTGGATGCAAAATGAACTACGGTTAAAATGAATACAACATATTGTTACATAAGTATTTTTTTATTAATAATGTGATAATTGTAGAATCAAGCTCACTACAGAATTTTTTCTCCTGTTAAATTCACTTTTTGATATCAGGTCATTTAAAAACTGAAATGCTTCTGTATGTCAGCACCCATTCCCGATGAATACAAATGCTGTAACACACACTCACGAAGACAGATTGCATGTGTTGTATAACATTGACGTTGTACTGAATGCAAACCCAATAAGGCTCTTCATTTAGGTGAAATAAAAGCCCCAAGGGACAGTTTAAATCGTATGATATGTAGTGTAGTTGCAGCCTTGCTACGCCTCATAATTTGTAACACCTCTAGTGCTTCCTTTCGTTCGCACCTTTGCATATGCAAAGAACAGCAACACGCTTACGGCAGCGAATAATGCTGCCTTTTTTCCTGTACTTATTTAGTTCTCAGTTTACATAGACACTTACACATGCTCAAGTCACAGTGTGGGTGATGAGCTGTCATTTATCAGGAAATCTGACAAACACAATGTTTTTATCAAGGAAACACTCTATCATAAAGCGCTGACCATGTATCCCGACTCTACCGTTGATATCTGATTAATCTATATGGTAAGTGTGGGCTTTCAGGACTGGTGTGGGGCTTCTTGAATGATGGGTTTTCTAGCCTAGATGCGCGAAAAGCAGTTGTGGATGTCAAGACTCCCCTGACACACATTCAGTGCTGATCAATCTCCCATTCTGCCGCCCCGGGCCTGCCCCCGCCCATCAGCATCAATCCAGCACAAGTAAATACAGTGAGTGGCTTAATGCATCTCCATCCTGTTCCCATAGGACCTCCCAAGCAGGAGAAAGAGAGAGAGGCGGTTCTCATGCATAACAAGAACTAAAAGATTTCACAGAGGACAGGTAGGGTTGATTTTTATTTGTGACATCCACAGGTTGCCCATATTATATTACTTACTTGAAGAGTTTCAAGTAAGAAAAAAAAAATTATAATCGTAAAACTAAAGACGAACTGTTTATTTCTTAGAGGATGGATTTTATGGCATGTTTTATTTAGGTAAACAAATATGAATAGTTAATTTTAAGATCTACTTCATGACTTTTGATACATTTTGAGCAAACCTGAGAATTGATTTGATTGAATGTGATTTAAGTGAGGAGACACATATGATCACTGTAGTATTTTGCTCAGGAGAAACATTTATCCAATTTAGGAAATGTTGTGATATTAAAGTTCCTTCATCTGTGATTTTCCTTTCTTATGGGAATAGTCTTCAATATAAACTCAAGTACTTTTCATCAGATTCTTATAAGATCAAATGATCTGTGCTATCACATCCAAAATAGTTTAATAACTCTATAATTTTACTGTATATCAGCAAGTGATGGGGTTTCTAGTTTTATTTCTACCAGGGAATTTCAATAGAAACCTCTGAAACTAAATTGATTCTTAAATGAACACTTAACCGAAAACGACACAAAGAGTCTTGTGCGATGACAAAGTAAACATTGAGCAATAAAAGTTTCCTCGGAGGTTTCCTCTCATGCGGTTAAGGAGAATGTATTAAACAAATCGCGGCCCGGGTACACCCACACTTACTCACTCATCTAGTCGCACAGACACACACAAAAACACGTATCGTATCAAATCAAAATCACACAACCGCAGAGTCAGCAAATACTCCAGAGTATTACATAAATTACAGCAACGTTTCAACATGGCCCCAAATCAACACGCAATCAAGACCTGGGCAATGGGCCGGTGGTTGCAATTCTCTCAATCTCTGCTTCATCTCTGAAATCATTACAGATAGCCGGCTCAGCGAAAACCTTCCTGAAACGTGTACAACAAGAAGTTTCATTGCAGTGAATTTTAAGAGTACAATCAAACACGTGCACACACACACAAACTTTTTTTAAATGACAACGACAAAAAGGACGAGTTTGAAACGGTGGAGAGGCACAGTGTTAATTACAGCCCATGCTAACTGTGGTGACACCTGTTTGAAAGGGCGCTCACTTCCCTCTCTGCTGTGTCCAGACACTGGCTTGATTAATCCCAGAGAGAGAGAACTTTAATCCTGATCCCTGCCCCCACCCCCATCGTTACCCTTGGGCAGAAACATCTGGATTTGTCGTGTTACGCAGGTGGAATAAAACATAATCAACACAACTGGTTCTGGCACTCAATGAGTCAAATTCTGTAAGCTATGCAAAGCATATTGTGTGTATATATATATATATATATATATATAATTTAAAAAAAAATCCATCCTGTGATGGAAGAGAGATCAACATTAATGAGAACAAGCAGAATGTTGCCTTATTCTGTACAACCAATCAAAATATGCGAATCAATCGCTATATATATTCGGCAAAAATCAGAAGCCTTGTGAACATTAACATAAAAAAGCAGCACAGAGATGCTCCACCCTCACCAGGATCAAATATTTTTACCTTCCTTGTGGGAAACTGACAAAACTGTCTTGTTTTCTCTGACAGACTCTGTTCTTACCTGCTCTCTTAGTGAACAACGAGAGCGAAGGGTTATATGGTGCCAACGATCTTTGGCTGATATGCGGTGACTGACGTTAAAGACAGGGGGCTTTGACAGGCCCTGTAGGTAGTAGGAAGGAAGAATTAGGATGGTTATATAACTCAATAGTATACACACAATCAGAACTTGCTCAAAATGGCAGAACTGAAACAGGAAGAAATACTCTGGAAGCTTGGTGAGTAGTCGTAGGTCTACATACGATGTAAACAGCCGATAACAAAATCAACATAAACTCCTATTCCAATAAAACAGAAAGAAAGAAAGCATGGAATAACTAAATGGTGCAAAAATGATTAATTCGCTACTCAAACCCATCATCTAGAGTTCAGTATTTCATTTCATGCATCCAAGGTTCCACGAGGAAGACATGCTTCCAGGAAGACAGCCGTCATTAAATGCAGGGGTTTCGCATGAACACGAGCCACGTGCACGACTGAGCACACACAATTGTTGAGCCTGCAAATTGCATAGATCAAAACGCAGCTGAAAGTGAGAAAAGCAAGCAACGGGAGCGTCGCTGGAGAATGTTCAGAATGGTTGAATATTTCACGGCAGCGGGGAGCATGAGGCTAATGCTTTCCTGCCTCACAGGCAAGTCACTGTGCAGGTGTGGCGACTCTGACGTGCAGGGAGAATGAAACTGCAGGAGAGTATTAACTGAGTGTGTTGTATTTAACACCTCACTTCAGTGATGCATGTCACTGAGAGGCAATTAAAGAAAAAAGTCTTCATACAAGGGACCGGCTTAATCTCCGCGCACAGAGATCAGACAATCTCATTAAACCTCAAACAAGACTACCAACAAACAAACTGTATCACTGACCCTTAATAAACACATCATATGGTTGGGAAATCACTGCCTTTCAATCGGGATTGTCCATGAAATGAAGAATTATTCATGCTGTGGTTGGTAAAAGTATAAGCTGCCTTTGTGTGGCTGATAAATATATTTCTCTGTGTGGTCGGTTAACTTAACATTGTCTATTCTACAGGAATTATATCCCGTGCAATGACTGCGGTTAAAAGTAAACCCTGGTGTCTGGTCCGAGGTCCCGGACAGGAATGTTAAATATGCATAAAAAGGTTTTTCTTAAATCAGATTTTAAACCTGAGAACATTTTAAAATCTGATCACTGAAATGATGTACATCACTAATTATGACTGTAATCACCTTCACACCTTATCTTGTTATTACTCATTATTTTCACCCTAGAAAGCCCAGCCAAAATGAAACGGCTTTTCCAAACCGCAATCATGAAATTATTTAGTTTTGGAACCTAACCTAAATACGTTACCAAACAGTGTAGCAGTTCTAGGAACAACAAGACATTCCACCAATCATCTGAACAACTGATCGTAACTTTTGGTGCTGTAAGAACACTGCAGCCGGAGCTACTTCTTTTGGTTTATGTCTATGACAAACCATACAGTTGCCGGACTACTTCGCAGCAGTTCCTACTCAAACCAGTGCAAAATAGTCTGAATATAAACAGTTATCATAGGTGAACTTTAGTGATTCAGGACAATCCAAAAACAAAGTTTGGAAAATGTACTCATGGTGTACTCACTTATTATATAAATCTTGAACAGAGAAAAGTTACAGACTCCAGCTTTAAAATACTGATGAAATACTGAAGTATAGCTGGACTAATGCGGTTCATGTGTTAATTGTCAGTTTAAGTAGGACCATGCCTTTGTTTATTTATGCAGATGCTAATGTGCTAATGGCTAACAGCAGGAGAAGAAGGGTATGTACGTCTGTCGACCAATCCCACGCCAGAATCCCAGGCATGGCACTGTTGTGGCACAGTTCTAGTGCCCCAATGACTGCTGCATACTCCACACCCCTGACCCCTATTTCCCTGTTGGTCAGTGCCGTCACAAATCCGAAAAGCCTCCCAGCATCTCCATGGCGACTGGCCCTGGCTGAACAGATGGCCTCAGTGTGCTGAGCAGCAATTAAAGAGGGGGAGAGTGCAGAGTAGAGAGAGAGGGAGAGAGAGAGATGGAGAAAGTGGGTCAGGATCAAGGGGAGTGCGTCCGACGCTACTCTGCTGCACGTCCACAGTATAAACACACACATACACATGCACGCTTACATACTCATAAACAGATTGACGTTTGTGTCTGTGCACACAGACGCATGCATCACCGCATTCCCCACTCTTCAAGCTCTCCGTTCCCTTAACAAAAACAAATGCCTTATCCATCCCCCTCACATCACGGAAGCACAGCAGGAACACTGCGCAGGGCTAAAAAGCTATGGATCCTACTGGAGAAAAAGCACTGAGAAATCATTCCCCCAAAAATAGAAAGGATCTATCGATAATGTCTAAAGTCAGAAACCCTAGTGAAGAGAGTAACGCTACCAAATCCCAGGCAATTGGATTAACCCTTCCCACTTCTTTCCCGCCCCCTACATCTTTACTCCACATGATTACTTCCACAAGAGCAGCATCCTGGCACAGCCTCCATATTTTTTATTTTTTTTCTGCTTCTTCTAGTAGTCGTTAATTCACAAACGGTGGGGACAGAAGCTCTCCCTTAACACCATGAGCCTAATTCATGTTCTGAGATTCCCAGGTGTGTTCCACCAGAACTTTCATATATCTACATTCGAACCAAGGCTCAACCTGAGATTAACCGTGCCAGTTTAATGACCAAATCATTTTATGAATCCATAAATGTATACATATTGCTTAAACATGTGGCAGAGATCAAGTGTTTGCTATAGAAACTTTAAGGGGTTTTGTGATCCAAACGACCCAGTTGAGAAACAACGGGAAAGACATAAAAAAAAAAAAAAGTGGAAGAGAAAAAGACTAAAGACATAGGGGAAAAATTAATAAATATATATTTTCTTTAAACAGTTCTTCAGCCAGTCAGAGGTCTCTTGCCGCTTAAGAACATGGCTTGGGCCAGAAAGACGATCTAAGCATGAAATGCGGTCAACCCTGAAACGGGCGTTTATTAAGAGGTATAACACTCCCCCTAGTACATCCCTACAGATCATGTCTGTAGATCAGCCCTCCCATCCCCCCAGGCAAATCCATTTTCCGTGAATTAACAAAGGAAATGTTTAGCTTTAAGTCATTTTACAGTGCACCTCAGAACTTGGCAGCATGGATGGGTCAAATCCAAGACCTTGGTGTTTTTCTTGCAGTCATAAGAACAGTGTGGGGCACTGTATTGAGTTCCTTTTTCGCTTAATTCTTTATCATGAGATTCACTTTGCAATTTCCTTAGTGCAGTTTCTAGGATCCTAGCAGAAAAACCCACCAAATAACAGTTCGGTCCATCAACTGTGGGTAGACAAACAGCAGTGCGAGAACAAATTATCTATTTGAATTTGGAGAGAGGAAAATGGTGGTGGCGGCAAGTTCTTTGAGGCAAGGAAAACTTTACTCTCTTTAACCTCCATGGAGCTTGCTGGAAGAATAGAGTCAAACTTCCATAGGCATCACACGGTGCTACATTTAGTGATGGGTCCCACTTTTATGAAATTATTTGGACCACCCCAGCCCACCCCGCACCACTGTATCTATTTTACAACCCACCCCGCACCCGCGAACATTAAATAGACATACTATAGGCATTGTAATTCAAACAAAAACAACCTTGATTTAAGCCTGAAAGTGCTTAGAAACATTGCGCTGTAAAAGATAATGACACGCATTTTAAACATTTCCAAAGCAGCGTTTTTTTTTTCATTTATCACACGGAAATGTTCATTTAGCATTTTTACGTTCGCTGTGCAAAAAAAGAAAAGCATCCACTGTACTGGGGTTTAATTTATTTCGCCTGGACTCCAGCACCCGGCCAGCAGAGCTGAATGTGCGCTCGCTTGATGCGCTTGCCCGCATTTCTTAACCCGCTCCGGTCCGCGGGTTACGAGACGACCCGCACATCACTAGCTACATTGTCTCTGGAAATGCACTCTGTCTCGTGCATGTTGTTGGGAGCTGGATTATTTAGCTTGTATGAATAACTCTCCCTAGTCAGATATAACTCTTGGCACAGACTAAAGCACAACAAGGACTTGGCTCCCCACGTTAACTGGCTCCACAGCTTTTTGTGGCTTCCATATACTGGCTGATGCCACTGCTAAACCAACCGCGCAATGCCTCAAGAAATGAGCCAGAGATTAACCTCCCATTCAGCTCTCCTGGCACAGTTGCTCTCAGAAGGTGCGAAAGGGAGGGGCAAGGGTGGATCCACTGTGAGAATGAGGTGAAAGGGTTCTGGTGGAGAGAGTATTGCGTCTTTGGCTTATCCTTAGGGAGAGGAACCATGCCTGGTTGTTCTGCTCTAAGAGTGCCAGTCCTCCACCTGTGTAGATGCAAGCATGCATTTCTTTGTTGCCAATTTTAGAGTTGTTTTCATGACTTTCGTACAATGACACAGCACCTGGAACCGGGCATGTAGAAACTGGAGTTAAGGGTCTTGCTCATGGGCACAAAGATGAACATAAATGGTCTTCATTTTAAGGAGAGTGATCCAGTAACCTTACGGGCTACCAGTCAAAACTACAACCATGACCAGATTTATCATACATAAGCCACCCTTGATGCATGGAAACATGTCATCGTATTACACTGCACATATCACTGTAGGCTTATGATGTGGATTCTCAATTTCATGAACGAACATGCAGTCAATGTAACTACAGCAATACGCACCTCTCTTTTACTTGAGGCCTTTATCTACATAACATATTCACCTTGCAATAAAATGATCCACTAGATCAGATTTCAGGGCTTTCAATTTCAATGCACACTGCTGTCTGAGACACCAGGGACATGCACTATTATTGTGAAAGAAAGGAACCACACCCTGTCGCAGGTGGCACTCAGGTGATATAATCACAGGTGAGGCGGCAGGCTTTATAATGCATTCGGGGACAAAGAGTCACCCCTGGGCCAAGAATAAGAACGGCCTGGGGCGAGTAAGGACTAAATGGCTATGTTGGGGTAGTGAATTTGTGCTGTAGAACATATCGACAGAGTGTTCCATTAGTGTGGCCAACAGAATATTCTTCCCTCGTTTTTACCTCTCTCCATTATTTCTCACCCTCTGTCTGTCCCTTCTCTGTCACAGGAAAGGATACGATCCATAAGCTTTTCTCTCGTTTTCTTTCAATTTTTTTTTTTCCATCTGTCACTTACACTCACAAGTTTTGTTCCAGCATCTAGTGAGCTGCCTACGTAGACAGCATTTTGAGGAATCACAGGTGCATTCTGCATAAAGACTGTTAATTGTATCATTTAAAAAAATGTAGATTTATTGCAGAGCTACACTGACACCATATACACAATAAGGTCAAATGCGATGTGAACCCACTACCCACAGACATGTGAAACACAGAAAGTGCTAGAACGGTGGTGGATGTGTGGGTGCATTTGGGCCGAAATTTTCCCTCTTTAAATGAAGCAGCGACATGGAGATGTGCAGCCATGCCTGAAACTGGTGAATCAATATCAGACTACATTAGTTACCCTGGCATCAGAGCCTGCCAGGCCAGAACAGGATCAATGCCAAAACAGCAAGTCATCTCTCGGTTAATCTTCTTCCCTCACTCTGCAACTGTCTATATCTCTACCTGCCTGGCCAATCAGAACAATTTCAGCATGAATGAAACGTTGACTCCAATTCTGAGCAAGTAATGCAAAAAGACAGCCTTCCAATAAACACGGATCTGGATCTTTGGCCATAGCAGATGAGAAAGAAGAGAAAGTTCCCTCACCTCCAAATTTTACATCTCAATCGGTAGCTGGTTTGGGATTTCAGCACAGTTGGAGATAGCTGAGAATATATTGATCTTAGGTAGGTCTATCCGAGCACTCACCTGAGTCAGTGTAGAGTCTTAGCGGGATGCTGTGGGAGCAGACATGCCCTGCCAAGCAGGATAACTAAAGCCTGTTTTTGTTTTCTAAAGCAGACCCATTTCCCCTCACTTTCTTTCTACAACTATATTGTTGCTTTCAACCATGGCATGCACTCCTAGCAAGTCTGCATCCTGAAAACGAATCAAATCAATAACATTTTTAACTAATTACTAGATCTGCTTAGCAACTCTTGCCTTCAAAAACACACACAAACATATACACTCACACATTCATCCAATACAGGGCCTATAGACTTACTGACCCCTTGGAGAGAGAACAGGCAGGAAAACTGCAGCCACATTCACAGATTTCCTCCTCTCTATTCCCCTGACTGACTCTTTTGCGCAGACCAGTAATCACCAGTGCATGTCTCTTTTAATGGAGGCACATCAGCCCAGCTGCCTGTAGTAAATTGACTTGTTCAGTCTGAGATGCCTGTGAGCGCGTGTGTACATGTGTGAGAATCTGATCTATTTTATTTCAGAGGCATACACGGGATTTCAACAGAAGGCCTGGAATTATCCAATCGCTCAATCCCAGATCAGTGCTCTGACTAACCGCCCCACTTCTCTAGCGTGACACCATTACCCCTGCTGGATGCCTCTCAGCAGAGCCCTCACTGGTTTATCTCATATGGAGCCTGTGAAGTGGAAGACTTGATAAAGACTCAACATAAACCCTTACATAGGCATTTGATAGACAGCTATAAAGCTCTCCTACACTTCTCAGAAATATATTTTTATAGAGAAGCAGTGATACTGAAATCTGTCCGGTACTGATAAATATACAATGATAAATTTTCCCTTTTTACAAATGCCCTTAGTAACCTTAAACATTAACTGTATTATGTAAATGACATTAAAGCATGCTACTCATGAATAAAATTCTAGTAATATGCATGTCAATAAGCAACTAGTTAAGAGACCACAGAATAAAGTGGTACCATTAAAAAACTATTATTTAGACTGATATATATATATATATATATATATATTTTTTTTTTCTTCTTCTTTTTTTTTAATAATATATAAAATGTTAATTAATGTGAATCATATGCTTGTACCATAATTGGCTTTTTTTTCACAAACTGAACAGTATTTAACCCAAAGCTCTGATCTGCAATATCATGTTTCAATTAAAATCTAAACATTGCAAGGTAAATTAACAATGATGAATCACAGTTTGTTTTGTTTTTTTTCTGGCATAAAAAAGAGAATGCTGTTTAAAAGGAATATAGCATTTTATCAGCTTCCAATTTTGGTCTAATCAAACAGATGATATATACAGTGATCCCTCGTTTATCGCGGTAGATGCGTTCCAGACCTGGCCGCGATAGGTGAAAATCCGTGAAGTAGGGACACCATATTTACAGTATTTATTTAACAGGTATGTATTCAGTATTCAGACTTTTAAAACCCTCCCTTTACATAGTACTGTT
>JAUMHI010000063.1:4084960-4097893 GCA_032359435.1 Enteromius unitaeniatus
CAAACTAGCAACAGCTGTGAGGAGAGGTGCATTATGGGGAATGGAGTCCAGGAATGAAAACAGACACAAAACACAGAATACATAGAAAGCTGGAGTGCCAAGCACAGTCTTTAGCCGGCAGCTCCAGCTGGGATAGCAATATGCTGATTTGGTGATATTATACATATATATAATTCTATTTATATAATAGTTGAGAACATTATATTATGTTTCAGAAAAACTATAATTGTTGTGCATCTTTTCTCTTTTTTTTCTTGACAGTGGGCTACTTGGATGTTTTTCTTCATACATTTTAAATGTGCCTTCAAACACGTCTTGGAGCACTCGGGGAACAACTGATGAAACTTGTTTTGTATAGAGTTTGTTGCCTCCTAAAACGTCGATGTTATGCTACCGAGAGAATTAATATGCCAGCTGAGTCATTTCAAAGGGCAATCAAGTGTCCATGCATATTCAGTCAGAATTTACTTTGTTCTTCCTTTTATTTTTCTAAAGGCTGCTCTACCATTCAGTTCGGCATCAGCGAGGCAATGGCAGCATTGTGAATAGATGCAGATTCATATGGCAGAAGGAGATGAGCATTCATGTGATTCTCCAGTTTTGTTAGTGGCACAGACTTCATTAAAATTAGAAAATAGTGCCTTTAGTGGCGCATTCATTAAATGCTCAGTTCTCTGGACTGTTCTGTTTCTGATGTCATGAACAATTATATTGTTTTGTAAGCCATAATGGCTTTACTTGAGCGGTGCCAGCTTGTGACTGTTTGATATCTCCCCTTTAAAACACCATAAGAGAATAATTATGGATGGTACAAAACAGAATATTTAATTGAAGTGGCGACAGACATTCAAATGGTGTTGTGTTCCCTTAACCTCTCTGGCTGGCTACATTTTGAAATCACTGCTATTATTTTTCATCCCACTCAATGTGACACATTAATAGTCAGTGACAGCTGTGGTCTCTGTGAGTCAAGCCTTACCCATTAAACCGAATGGCAAGGCCAGTTAAAGGCTAAAATGATTTGAACCGGCTGATACTTAATTGGTTTAATGTTGTTGATTTGGCCATTAAATTGTAGTGGTGGTCAAGTTGTCATCGGCTTTGCAATATTTTAATTTACTTTGCCATGGTGACATGCTGTATGTAATCAAATACAGGTTAATAGTTTGTGATTTCCTTCACAATTTATTAATTGTGTCCATTTTGTACACAGGTTTGCAGGGAATCATATGGTATCAACACTAAGATAAAGCATCATTTAAATTATGTTTTACATGATTAATCACATCAAAAATGTGTTGTATATTGTGTATATTTTACATCATGAAATCAATTATTTAAAACATGATTAGGTCCCATTTTATATTAAGTGTCCCTAATACCTGTTTACTTCTATAGCAACTAGATGTGTATGTAGTATGTAACCACAGTGTAAGTACACTAATACACTAATTCCTGTTACATGACTACTTAGTGAAGAGAAAAAAAGTGTTGTTACCAGTGTCCTGTTACACATTTGTACTTACACACATATATATATATATATATATATATAATTACAAATACTTTACATTGTAAAGTAAAAGTGTTTTGAGGAAAACAATAATTTATTAATCAATAATCTGCCCCATAATCATATTTAAAAAAAAAAACTAAAAATACAAAAAGTAAAAAACAAAAAGTAAGTTAAAAAAAAAATTGTTAATACGCCAGTCTGGCACTATTGACATCAGTTGAAACTGGTTAATTGCATCTATATATGTCTGATATTTTTGCAAAAAAAAGTACACATAGGCATTTTTTTATGCCGCTAAATAGATGCATTCATACATGCAATAATAAATAATCAACATGCTGGAAATTGTATCTGCTCATGTCTACTCATTCCTTAATTGACGAGTTCCACTTACTGTCTGTCAAATGATTTCTTACCTGACAGGCAGATGTTTTGCTAAATGAGTTTTATTTTTTTTTCCAGCACTGTTTGAGTAATCTACACCTCATTTACCGGAGGACAAGAGTGGATGCAGAATTGATAGGCCATCAACTGACAGCACCTCTGGGAATTAGACAGCGATTTCCCTCACACCTTGCCATTCACAGCGTCTGAGATGAGGAGCTAATTGATTCCTGAAAGGCTTCCTAACAACAGGTTTCTCTCTATTTAAATCTTTTTATTTATTTTTGCTGTCTCTTCAGCCCTGACACACGCTGTTTGCTCAGAATTATCTGGGAATTTGCAGCCAGTTGTGAACTTTGCAAATTCACTAAGATTTGTTATAGCAACATCTGAGGATTGCTATGAAAAAAAAGAGTTCTAGATCTATTGGCACTTATATTGCATTAGTGCTGTACATGAAACTGTATGCATGAGTGTTGTTATTGTTCAGATGCATGAGTTGTCGAAGCACCATTAACTGCTTGCCAGCTGGCCAACTGCCATAATTATATGCACACATCGAACATCCATGACCCGTGAAATGCTTGTGAAATGCTTGACTGATGCACATGAATGCTAAAACAGCACAATAGTTTAATACAGAAGTTGTTACTGAACTGCCTACCTTGGCAGAGTTCTGTTTGCTGCTCTATGTACCAGGTAATGGTTTCCCTCGCATAATCCAAACAGAAGTATTCCAGTTTTGTTAAAGCGGTCATATGATTTTGTTTTGAGTATTTGGTGTTACAGGATATGCTGAAATGCTTTAACATTTAAAAAATACAACATTGTTCAAATACTGTACATCATGGTAGCTCCTCCCCACATCTCTCAGATGCATTATTTTCTACAAAGCCACTCCTTCCGACAAGCACAGTCTGCTCTGATTGACTGGCTGGCCCATTGGACTGTGATTGGCCAAAACCACAAACACACTTCGAAATTTGTGAAGTCCCTTTCACTGATTCAGATTTCACATTTTATTTTTATTTTTTTTTACTTTATTTTAGAAATGTTCTATCGTAATGATTTCTAACTTCATCTGCTGTTGGAAAAATAAATAAAGTGCTTTTGCTTTCTCACAGAAACACAAAGCATCTCCCTGCATCAAAACTACCACCGTACCAACACCAAAATAAAAATAAAAAAGCTAAAAAATTACTTGCCCTCAGGTCATTAGATGTAGATTAATTGGTATCATCATGTAATGATGTAATGGTGTTAGCATATGGATCATGGTGCCATCGTAATCAGAGTTCAAACAACTGATAAAAACATCACAATAATTCACATGACGCCAGCGAATGTGAAAAGCAGCGTGTTTGTAATACATGAATCCATCGTCAACAAATCTTACATTGAAACTCTTGGACTTTTATTTTGGCCAGATTAAAATGCTTTACTGAAAGATGTGTTTCTTACAAACATGCAACTTTTGACTTCAGAAGATGTTAATTGTTAGATTGGAAATGGAAAAAATTGGAAACGTTTTTATCAGCTGTTTGAACTCTCATTCTGACGGCACCCACTCACTGCAGATGTTCCATTGGCAAACAAGTATGTAATGCTAGATTTCTCCAAACCCATTATGATGAAGAAACTACAGAAAATACAGTACATCTGTATCTTGGATGGCTTGAGAGAACAGATTTTCAGCATTCAGTGTTGGGGGTAACAGTGTTGTTTTTTTATTTTTTTATATACATAAGTCTCCTGACATGTGGGGAGAAATCAGAAATACAGAGCATTGTGTGCAGTGTGTGAATACTGTGTAGTTCTAGACTAAATGCGAATGTGCATTAATTCATCTCACTCTCAAAAAACTAATTTAGTATTCATCAAAATGAATTAAAATAAACTCAGAATATGACGCAAACCTGCAATAATTAAATTAGACAAATGTTTTATTAACCGGTGTCTTTGCTGCTGACCTTTAATGATCCAGTTCAGCCATACTTACAAGCAAAAATGACTTTAAAAACGAACTTTTGTGCTTCATTGCTATATGAGTATTGAATATAATTCAATACTATTCCACAGAAAGTAACTAAGTAACATAATTAGTTATATGTTTAGGGAGTAACGCAATGTTGTAGTGCATTACTTTTAAAAGCAACTTTCCCCAACACTGTCAGCATTTATTTATTTTAATTTTTTTAATTCATTATTTAATTAATATGTAGCGATTGTTCAATCTTATTGTTTGTTTGTTAACTTATTCAGTATTTATAGTTTTTGCTTCATAAAATGGTGAGATGTGGCTAAAGACAACCAGGCACTATATATTGACAGTTAAAACTGTTCATCAAAGTTGTGGGCTGGATTGTCAAGATTTCCACTTTTCTCAGTATGGTCATTTGAGGCTTTGTAGAGAAAAAGATCAGAATGATTTCACATAAATGGACTATGAAATGACAGTCTCACTACTGCAGGTCATTAAGACTTAAACAACATCCGGAGCCGTCTGCTCTTGTAGCACAATGACAAAAGACGATAAGCCCAATGCAATTTAATATGAACAATGACAAAGTAAAATAGTACAATATTCAAAGCACAATGACCTGACTCAAAATTCAAAGACAAGACGGTGCCATTGACCACTCTCAGTCCATTCGCTGACCATCTGACAGGTATTACATACATATTACATTACAGGGAATGTGTTACTCATTGTCATACATGTTATCCAAATTTATGACAGACCTATCCATGAAATGGCATTAGATGAATTTACATTTCCTCTCAACTAAATGTCTGTGTCACCCTCTTTTGCAAAGAAAATACTAGGTTGTACCGCTAACACATTAAGCAGAGCACATTAAACATACTGTCAGTGCAAATCACAAATGCAAAAAAAATGGAACCAATGAAGTTACACTTTACTAGATGATAGTTGAGATAGTTTTTTTAGCTCCCGCGAGGTTTTGTTCCGCACCCGACCGCTCCCACTGTATATTCAGTCTTTGTTCACCCGCTGCCCGCTTAGAAAAATTTTCTATCCGACCGACCATTCCCGCTAAATTAAGATCTGGTTTCCAAAATCTCACATTTAAACTGGGTACTACCAAAAAAGAGTGATAACAGATAAAACTGTAGGTTGTGCAAGGATTGTATTTATTTCCAATCGTCTTGTCAAGACGCTTTTAAGATTTATCTGTCATCATGGAAATTGTGTTGCAAAAATAAAATAAATAAAAACAAATGTTTTTACAACATTTTACAAGGGGATTTTTTTCAAAGGGGAAAAAGACTTTTATACATTAGACTTGCCTGATGTGGGATTCCTACCATTATACTGACCGTTTTCTAGTACAAGCTGAACGTCCTTCAAGGACAGCGCATCATCACTTTGCTCATGTTGGTAAAGCCCGCTCTGATGCGCGCACAGACTGTGCAAATAAAATGCACGCGCCAAAAAACTGGTCCATGCACTCAGCATGTGTAACAGTCATACAGATGCTCTATAAGAATGAGGAAATCACAGATATGCTCTTCCGGAAAAAAAACCCATCGGGAACGCTATATTGTTAGACCACCCGCTCCCGTTCAAATTACACCAGCGTTACCGTTTTATTCGGAAATGTATTCCCGCACCGCTAGAAGTCTGGTCGGGTACAGCCACGGGAATGCAGACCTCTAGATGATAGCTTCTGATTTCGTGTAACAGAAACCCACCAGATTGAAAAAATTAGCATAACTACTGCACACGTGCAGTTAACATGACACAGCAATTTTTACCAGCGACTCACTCCGATTTTCAACAAGACAAAACTTTCATGAAAGTTTCATGAAACAAAGCATGAAATAGTGCATCATCCTTTGGATTTTATAAAAATCAGTCTAAACGCTTTCTTTTCTTTCTACTCTTTTTTACTTTTCTCTCTAAAAGTTCTCGTGCTGAGTCAGCAGATCTTTTCTCCATTCTTTCCTTAGCGAGTCTCTACTTCTTCCTCAGATTATTTTATATCACTCAGAGACAGACCGTGCGTGCATGTGAACTGTGTGTGTGTGTGTGCAGCGTGCTAGACAAAGAGCATCCTGATTGGTTTACTAAGCAAAATAAGCCAATCAGCTTTCAGTGTGGGCGGGCTTTTATTTCTTTTCTCGGGGACCGAAGTTATCAGTTCAGTGCAGCTTACGAGATCGTCATGGCAGAGAGAGAGTGACTGTAAACAACATAACAAACATTGCAATAGTTTTGAAGAAAAAATCTGCCTTTTCATTAAACCACAGAAAAATTTTGAAAATAACAATAACGACACAGTCTCCATGCTACAATAATGATAGAAGCAAAGTCTTCCACAGCTTTGACATATCTTTATAAGTACAATTCGACTGTATTATTTGTGTCCCCTTTAAAAATTGCTTGCAAAAAATTTTGTTTATTGCCCCACCCTACTGTTAAATGAAATTTACGCCCATGCTTCTGAGTCGTTCATTTTGTTGGCTCCTGCTACTATTAGCATTATCTAGTTTGTTTGAGGTGTTTAGTATTAAGGTCACAAGCAGATATATATTGTCATGATTGAGTAGAGTAGGCGTTCTGGTTCAAATGCAAATCTGAGTTATTTAGCTTAGACAATAGAGAAAACAATAAACAAAGCAATGGTCAAATACCACCAATCAGAGTCCTTGGGATGAGGCATATTCTGGAATATCCAGAAACAGGCAAAGATTGGCATCAAATAAATCCAAATGACAAAACACACTAGAAACAAAGACACAAATGAAATCCAGAAACCAGGTTGACGATGTATAATGAATCGTGAAGAGACAGACACACAGACTGGCATTTATACGGGTGATGATGATTGAATGATTGAACCTAACTAGAAACAGCTGTGGAGGAGAGGTGCATTCTGGGGAATGGAGTCCAGGTATGAAAACAGACACAAAACCACAGAGTTCATGGAGAGCTGGAGTGCCATCATCAGTCTCTAGCTGGGCCCTCTAAGGAGCGGATTCAAGATGCTCCAAACTTAGGAGCCAGCAGGAACGACCTCCAGGGCAGGGCGAACGGCGGAGAAGTCCACCTGGGCAGAACAGGCGGAGGAGACATCCTCCAGGGCGGGGCAGATGAGTGTAGAGTCCTCCGAGGCAACGTAGACAAAGACCAAGATCTCCTGGTGTGAACAGTCCATAATAATGACCTCCTGGGCCGATCAAATAGTTTGAATGCGTTTCAGGGCGGAGCAGAGGACTGTAACACCCTTCGAGGTAATCCAATCAGCGACAACGCTCTCCTCTCCTTCCGGGGCAGAGCGGCCCACCAGGACGGGGCAGGCAGCAGAAAAGCCCACCGGGGTGGAGCAGGCGGCAGAGAAACCCTCCAGGGTGGATCAGGTGGCGGGAATGTCCATCTGGGTGAAACGGACAGCGAGGCAATCTTCCAGGGCAGAGCGGATGGCGGCAGAGCCCTCCTGGTTCAAGCAGACAGTGGAAACGCTCTCCGAGAACGAACAGTCTGAGCTAGCACCCTTCTAAGCAGACTACACAATGATCGCGCCCTCCGAGACCAGACAGACAATGAAGGCACCCTCTTGAGCGGGTCAGACTGATATTGCATCCTCGGGGACCACACAGACAATGAACGCGCCCTTGGAGACCGAATAGACTGTGTTATTGTCCCTGGGTTGAACAGACAGACGTTGCGCCCTTTGAGACTTGACTGATAAGTAATGTGTCCTTCTCGGTTGGACCGATTGTGGAAACGCCCTTTGGAACTCTGCCGGATCCGGCAACACAAGATTGGGATCACAGACAGGGTCTGGCGGATCCGGCCACACAGGATCTGGATCACAGACAGGGTCTGGTGGATCTGGCCACACGAAACCCAAATCGCAAATCGATGTGACTGGACATGGCGCTTCGTACCATGTGACGAGAGTGGGACCCGTTATATGCGGGCTTCAGTAACTTGTCAGGCTGCGTAACCAGGACCGAATGGGCAATACACGGCTCCTTGTACCGTGAAATGGGAGTGGGACCAGTTACTTGCGGGCTAGGAACCGCAAGGACCTTCAACAGCTCATCTGACTGAGTAACTGGGACCGACTTGACACGAAACAGCTCTCCTGGCTGTATTACCGAACCAGACTGAACACTACACAGCACCTCTCGCTGTAAAGTGGTGTCAGAACCCGTCACTAGCGTTTCGGGGATCACTAGGACGGGTGACAGCTCCTCGAGCTGTAAAACTTGGACCGACTGGGCGGAAAACAGCACCCCTGGCTGTCTAACTGGGACCGACTGAGCATGAAACAGCCTCTTCGGCTGTAAAACCGAGACTAACTGAGCTTTACACGGCTCGCTACACAATGAAACGGGGCTAGGACCCGTTATTTGCAGATCAGAAACAGGGTTCGCTGAAAGCAGCTCTCTAGGCTGCACAACCGGAACCGACTGGGTTTTACACTGCTCTCCTGATTGTGATGTTTTAGGCCCTAATGGCTTGCCATATTCTTCACGAGTGTGAAGAGGAGGAGAATCAGTGGGGGGTTTGCACGGCGCTCTGGACCGCGAAATCTAAATCAAAACTGGGACCGCATCACATGGCTTGGCAGAACATGGTGGTCTCTGAGGCGGTCCGCGTCTAACGGCGAGACGTGATCACATAGTCCTCTATGTTGTGACCGTGCTGAGAGATCTGTGAAAGACTGGGTGCCACTTCATAATCCACAGAGATGTACAGTCTCTGTGCGAATCCTGATAAAAAAGATTGCTGAACCCTAGTTGACGGTCCATTCTGTCACAAGAGCAAGACGAGGAGACGTGCGGGTTCAAATGCAGGCTGTTTATTGAAAGGCACAGAGCAAGACAGACAGGCTTAAGGTCGTTAGCAGCAGACAGGTGTGGAGGAGGCAAAGTGCGAGAATGGTCAGAGTCCAGGCGTGGGTTGATACACAGTAAATACAATTCAGGTAAACAAAGAAACACAGGAACACAGAGTGGCAAAAGACAGGGGTTGAAAGTGCAATGGACCGTGGAGACATACAAACACTTCCGGTTTTATACACATGTAACTAGGTCAGGGGGTGGAGCAAACAATCAAACACCAAGACAACTGACAAGCGGGGCGGAGACATTCGTGGCAATGAGTCCAAAATAAACACAAAACATAGTCTGCTGGGTGCTGGAGTGCCATCCAGTGGCCTGAGCAGGCACCTTCAGCTGACCATGACATATATGGGTAGCTGACCTATCAATGTGTCCTGTAGGATTACAAATTAATAAATGGTTAAACATGGTTAACATGATTAACAATGGTTAAGGTCATGTATTTTGTTATTAACAGGAAGCTCATAGTGACACAGTAGTTTCCAGAACATTTGTTTAAGTTTCCCGAGCTAAGTGTTAATGCCAATCCTTTCAAGCTTCAGCTGCACCTTTTGCTTTAAGGTTTCTATATCACCTGTGCATTTAAATAACACTTACACTAACTAAGATCTAGGCTGGGAAAAGTCCTGTCTAAACAAAAGCTCCTGTTCTGTATCTGCCATTTGTTCACACCTCTATGTACTCCTCCCACTTCAAACCGACATATTCTGCTGTGCTGAGAGACTATTTAGATTACTTTAAAGACTACAGCACAGACAGCATCTTCAGAATAAAGAGAATTTTGCTTCCAATCCAAAGTGTCTCACTGGTCTCTCTGAAAGAAGTTTCACAACAGTCCTGTGGTGTGACACTATGTCTTTTTTGTTTTTTTTCCCCTCATGTTATTTGTATGTTACGCCTTTTTATCTTTGTTTTTTTGTTCTACATTTTTGCTATGTCACACCATAGGACACATATGGTGTATATATATATATATATATCTTTTCAGTCATCCTTGATGTTTTCTTTTTAAGCTGATCAGGACATGCCATTCTTTCCTCTTAATTGGCCACACATCTCCTCACATAGATCACATGGTGTTTCCTGTGTGACTCAAAGAGGAGGATCATGGGAGGACACTCAGCCCACTGCTCACATCACAAATTACTGGTTGCCTGCAATGCCGTTGTGTGGCTTAAAGATCACAGACGTTTTTTCTAACAACAGCCTCCAACAGATGACAGTAAGGGTGCCCTGTAAAGCTATCCATGCATAGACATGAATGTGGTTTCAACCTTTCGCTTTGTAGTTCAAACAGCCTTTTATCAAGGAGCTTGCACAGCGCGAGGGAACATGGAGACAGAGGCAGGTCTGACCCGTCAACTCAAGAGCAGATTAGAGACCAAGAGAAGGCAGAGAACAATGGAGGGGTTTCAACAAATCTAAGTGCAAAATGTCACACTGTTAAATTGACAATGGATGGTTTGATGTGTTCAGATTTAACTCTTTCAAAATGCCATTTGAAAGCTTGTTTCTGCCATAAGGTGGCAGAAATCCCACATTTATTTATTTATGTATGGATGTATGTATTTATTAATCAGAATGGTGAGTTTATATGCAGTTGCAAGTTATAAAGTCATAATTTCAAGTTGACAATTTATTGATTTTATTTAATTTTTCCTGCCACAACTTAAATGAAACTCAAAATGTAACTGGGACTTTTTTTTTCGCACAACCTGGTCTCATTAAAATATGTATTTATGTGCACTTTTATTGCAACAGCATTTTTTTTTACATACCTTATTGCACGTTTTGCCGCAGTTTCAAAGAAAAACATCCACTAAGTTCAATACGTGACCCCTGACAAATTTTTATCACGTATTGCAGTAGTTCAAAATTTAAATATACGTGGACTGTTGCTAAAAGTTCATGCTCAATAATGTTGGAAATATGCCCTACACCAGATCCAACCTTAACCCTACCTAATAATGTTAACGAATGCAACACTGATATAAAAAAAGGTATTTGTTGATGCAACCGTGTCATTTGTTTCATACTGTATGTGTGATGCTTCCATTCTTGGAAACTACAGTGATATGTATATGTTGGTACGTATTTCGTGTCTTGCTGAAATGTGCACCAAGATATATTTATGCCATACGAGGTAGTTTTTCTCATAATTGCAAATGAATATCTCACAATGAGCCATTTTCCCTCACAATTACAAGTTTATATCTTATAATTGCAAGTCTGTATCTTTGTGTTCCTTCTCAATTTGCCACTTTAAAAAAAATAATAATTACACTTACTGTAAAATTTTAATTTTACAATTCAGTTTTTTCCCCCAGAGATGCATCTTGCAAGTCTGCCATTTCTTGTTTTCTTAGAATTGAGATATTTAACAATTCAGACTTTTCTCTTTTTGCACCTTAAAATGCATTCCCTGAAGTATTTTAAATACAATTTGGATGACAAAAATACAGAGATGTCCAAATCACATTTTAGTTGCCGATATCTCTTGTGGGTCAGTATCTCTGTAGGATTACTTATCTTTCATGACTGTCGGCCTACAGGAAGTTAACATAGTGATATCTGCAATCTTGCTTTCCACACAGGAGCAACTGCAGTGATGCATCCCCGATTATCCTTAAAGCCACCGTTCTGCCAGTTCAAATGCAAATCTGTATTAAAAACTACTCCATTTTATCAACATCTTTCATACCTTTTACTCTCTGTGTCTTGTTAACGTTACTCTCCGTCATGGTTCATGATCTCAGACAAGACTACAGTCTTTTTTAACTACTAAAGGTAATAATTACTTCAATTACTAGTTGGCACGATATCTTAACATTGCAGAGAATTTGCAAGAATTGCATGGCTCAGAACGCCTACTCTGCCATTGTAACAAGTAACACAGTGTTTGAAATCCCAGAGGATTTCATAGCCGAGGAGATTTAATGGAGTTCTCAGTTGTTTCACTGAAGCAATAACTCCATCTCAGACATTTCTCCTAAACTCCCTGGGGAAAGATAAAAATAGACATTAATGAGACACCTGTTGACCTATACAATAAGACAATAGAGCTTATTAAATTTGGGTCTTGGATAAAGAAATGTTTATACTAAGATCTACTGTATGGCTTTGAATTGCAGACTTTGGTATCTCAGCAAATCTGAGTAGAAATGTATGTGTTTACTGGGGAGACGTGAAGTTGCTGGAGTTTTTATTAATTTATTTTTTCTCCCACAGGAGGTACATCCAATATACTTTTTTTCCCAATAGAAAAAATGATGCAAAGCATCTTCATCAGGTCATTAAAATGGACAGTCTAGTTTTTGGACAGACAGGTTTGCCTTGAGTGTAGTTTTGTTCTGGGGCGTGCAGGATCTGGTTTTCACTCTAATGTGATTAAGATGGGAAGTTAGACTTTTTATATTTAGTTCCTTTTTTATTACTGTGTATTTTATTAATAACATGATCAAAGGATTCACACGCAATTATATTTTAGCTATTTATTTATTTTTTATAATGGCAAACTCAGAAACAAACCAAGCTGTTCCTGTGACTGCAGAGCACAATTTTGCCTCTGGCTCTGTTGTGCTGCAGTTCTCTGTTGTTCTACACTACCAAGCACCAAACTCCATAGACCAAACAATCTGGGGAATCACTTTGAAGCTGCAGGCTTTGAGCAGTGATAGCATTTTGCTATAGCTGACTGACACTACCGTTAGACAGAGCATATGACATTCATCATCATATAGCAGCAGAACTTGCTGACTTGCCAGTTCAGTTTGAATGGTATTTTACTGTATGAGTTTCTGTTGGAGTTTATTTCACACATCAGGGCTCAACATTCAATCTTGACATGTGCTTGTCCTTTAAACAAATAAATTGGTCATTCACACTAGTTAAAAAAAAAAGTCTCATCCAGAAAGAAAAGTGATTGATTGTGGTGTACATGTAATTTATTCTGAAGCAATATTCTCATCAGTGCTCTGCAAGCTCTTATTCAAATAAGTATATTTGTGATATTTGTGACCCTGGACCACAAAACCATCTTGTGTCTTAAGTCGAACAGCCTTAAAAAATCTTAAGTCGCTAGGGTTTATTTGTAGCAATATCCAAAAATACATTGCATGGGTCAAAATTATAGATTTTTTTTATGCCAAAAATCATTA
>JAUMHI010000063.1:4099541-4112062 GCA_032359435.1 Enteromius unitaeniatus
AAGATATTCATTTGGACAACTTTAAAGGTGATTTGCTCAGTATTTAGATTTTTTTGCACCCTCCGATTCTAGATTTTCAAATAGATGTATCTCAGCCAAATATTGTCCTATCCTAACAAACCATGTATCAATACTGTAGAAAGCTTACTTATTGAGCTTTCATATGATGTATACATCTCAATTTTGTAAAATTTTACTTTATGACTGGTTTTGTGGTCCAGGGTCACATTTGTCCCTTTAAATTGGTTGCCAATGCATTTTTTCATTCATGAAGGGCCCACCATTATTAAATGTATTAAAACTTTTACAACTTAATAAAAAATAAAAATGAGGTTTGTTACGATCAAGCTGGAGTTGCCAGCCCAACTCACTGGTTGGCACTCCAGCGGCAGATTGGTACTCTTAACTCATGTTAACTCTTGTCTCCAGCCCCTTGTTGTTATGTTGGTACTGTGTACGGAGAAGGAGATTGCAAGAGACATAATCTTTAAATAATAAAAACACTTTGGTGCAAACAATGGTGCAGATTATGAGATACAATCTTATGTGTTCTCAGAATTGTGACTTTATATTTTAAAATCCTGAAGTCATATTGTATCGTGCAATTCTGAGAAAAATGTCAGAGTGGTTGAATAAACATATTGATATCCTTGTCTTTATGATTAATAGATTATTACCATTACATTGGTGGGTGGAGCAGTATGATATAAACACAATGGCGTTGTTTTTGCTTCAATAACATTCAGTGCATATTCAAGAGAAAAAGAGATCTTGTTTGTAATGCTCCAGGCAAAATGGTCCTCTCACTGTGAGGGCCTGGACTCATCTGTGACATTCCTCATACAGGGCATCTGAAGACACACATCAATACACTCTTCTGATGATCTTCTCGACACACCTGCAGTAGTGTTGCTCCTCTTTCTGTCATCTTTCCCTTGACCCCTCTCATTCCACACTCTCTTTCCTGTTCTCCCCTTATCTTCTTCTTGAATATGAATACTGAATATTCTTGGGAACAGATGGGTCCCTGCCCCAGTCAGTACATCATGTCCAAATCATAGCAATCTGCCAAGGCAAACAAGTGGAATGGATATGAAGTCATCCAAGAGCCAGAGGCGTTTCAGAGCAGTTCGCAAGAATGATGCTATTCGCTTACCCTCATCTTTTCAGGAAAAAAACATAAATCATTTGCATACCATTGATTCTTGAGTACAAGTGTTTACCAGCTGAGGAATGAATCTGGATTCATCTGTTAAAATATGGTATTTTTGCACCACTAATTGGAATGGCAAAAATAATGAGTGTTATTTGAAAATTCTTAGCGTGAATTCACCAATTGAACAGGCTCCAGATACGTAATTGTAACCTTTTAAAGTACAGAGCGAGAAGGATGAATCAGTGTTCATTTAAGGGTAACGTTTTGCCTGAGTCCTGCTCAGCTGCACATTAGCAAACTACATGTATGCGATTCATTGCCTCTAAGGCACCTTGTCAACTTCCTCATCGGAGCTCAGGGTCCAGGGCAGTGTGCCATATATGGAGAAATACATTAGTGTCCAGTAGTGGATAACAGAGAAGGGAGGACTGTCACAGTGATTTATTCAGATGCAAAAGAGAGAGAGAGAGAGAGAGAGAGAGAGAGAGAGAGAGAGAGAGAGGGAGATGGGGGTGGGAGATGGGGAGAAACCTGCAGATTATAAAAAAAAAAAAAAAAAACTGTCAGCTACACCTCCGGGTCGCATCAAGGCAGTGAGGTAGAAAGCGGCGAGACAGTTGTTTACAAATGCATCCGTCTGTTTGCTCTTCACCACGGATGGGAATTAAAAGGCAAATTAGGGCCGTTGCTGTGGCGGTGAGTGTAAGGATGGGGGGGAGGAGCAGACGGAGAAGGAAGGAAAAACATTTTCTGCAGGAATAGATTTCATCAGGGAATCAGCATCAACAATCAATCAAGCAACCTTGGTTTAGCTGGATTTAAGTGTTTGTGTTATGCATATTTAAAGTACAAGGTAAAAAAAAAAAAAAATATGGAAAAGCATTCACAGGTCAGTCAAAGATACTAAGACACATATGCGGTCAGACGTACTTCTCACTGATGTTCTGGAATTACTGCTGCAATCAGGACAGAGTTAATCAG
Organism: Enteromius unitaeniatus; assembly: GCA_032359435.1. Lineage (NCBI taxonomy): Eukaryota > Metazoa > Chordata > Actinopteri > Cypriniformes > Cyprinidae > Enteromius > Enteromius unitaeniatus. The sequence continues at coordinate 4,101,679 of JAUMHI010000063.1, forward strand.
TGGAGACCAAAACAATAATTATAAAATGGATAGTTCAAGTTCTGAATTCTGATTGGATGAGACATGATCAAAGCTATTCTGAAATGCTAACACATGCACACACGCATGCATGCACACTAGTGAATGCATATTGGATGATAAACAGCCTAGCAGGATAGTAAACTATATGCCTGATAAAAGGATTTGTAATAATAATAATAGTAATAAACAATAAAGATAAACATTATCATTAAACACAATATTTTATTGTATTAAGCATTTGATTTTTTTATTGTCTATTAAAAAAAAAATAATAATAATAATAAACAAAAACAATATTGCTTATTTTCACATTTTAAAAACTGTATGAGGCCATTTTCTGTCCCAGAGTCAAAGTATTTTAATAATACTAAACACAAAGAGTGTTTAGTATTATTATTTAGGTAGACCAACAAAACAAGTGTATATACACTACTGTTCAAAAATGTGGGGTCAGTAAGATATTTAATGGTTTAGATATGCTTCTTATGCTCAAGGCTGCATTTATTAGATTAAAAATCCAGAAAAAAACTGTAATATTGTGAAATATTATTTCAGTTTAAAATAACTGTTTTCTGTGTGAATATATTTGAAAATGTAATTTATTTCTGTAATACAAAGCATCATTACTTCAGTCTTCAGTGTCACATGATGTAATCATGATCATGGTTTCAATATGCTGATTAGAACTGTCAATGTTGGAAACAGTTGTGCAGCCATATATATTTTTTGGAACATGTGATTTTTTCTTTTCTTTTTTTTTTCTCAGATTGTTTTTATGAAAAACAAGTAAAAAACGACATAATTTTTGGCCAAATATAAAACATTTCATATTAGAATGATATCTGAAAGGTCTGAAAGATTGTGTGTGTGTATATATATATATATATATATATAGTCACGCGAGAGAGTCAACGACAAACACAGCGGGAGTGGCAATTGCCCTGGAGAGGCTTTTTTTATTTACAAAATAATCAAAATAAAGTGTCCAAAATAAAAGGGGGAACTGGTGTCCTCGTCGTGCTGCATGGGACGGTGAGGGTCAGGTCGTGCAGGAGATAAAGGGTAAGGGGCAGAGATCACGTTCATCCAGTTGATCGCGTCCTTGGCGGCTCTCCGTCTCTCTCGCGGCGGCTCGTCTCTGATATTGGCTCTCTTTAAGGGGACTCGCTTCCTTAGCGGCTCTCTGGCTCTCTTGCAGCTCATTTTGTCTACCTTTTTTTTTTGAGTACACTAACAATAATAACAAAAGTTTGTGCTTTTGCAAAATAAGGAAAATAAACAGAGTGCGCGACCTTTCTTTTGTCTCTCTGTGAACTGTTTTTAAAAATCCGTCACTAAAATGAACTGAACCTCCGTGAAAACATGACACACAGACATGAGACACATATCTATAGAATGCTTTTGTTCAATTGCTCCTTCATAAAAAGTGAAATTCAGAAGGTTTTCTTGGTTAATACCCTGCAAAAAAAGACTGTCAACAGAACACTGCAGAACACTGTGTACGTTTTCGTTTGCAATACAGGGATAATAGCTTATAGCACACATATTGAAAAAGGGAAGAACCGATGGCATGTTATTTTCTCCCCGGATGAAAAAAAGAATAATAGTTTCCCAGGAGATTCAGCATTGTTGTCCAGTTATCACCTGCATTTTAGCGGTTTATAAAAATGTCTGAAGACAGTTTGGAACACAATAATTCACCACAAAGCTCCTCACAGTAATATAGACTCAAAAACTTCACACTCGGAGCGCAAGCCACGTTTGATTTATTGAATTTGACAATGCATCTGCCATTGCCCTGCATATGTGATGGAAAATCAGTTATCGTTAAGCAAGATGTTTGAAATGTTACTGGTCTATATAAGAGGAAATATTTACAATGGAAGAGCGCATTCTAAACTAAAGTTGTATTGATTTAGGCTTTTTTTTTCTCATCCACTTCATCAATCAGCCTTATATTATATGCATATTAATGAAGTTCTTGTGATTACTGTGTTCTTATACTTCTGATATGCTCATTAGATGAAAAGGAAAGTTCTGAATATTTGCATATTGCATTTTTTTTTTTTTTAGTTGAGTTGAGTTACTGCAGCCCAAGCAGCAGGAAGTAAGCTTCCATTTCCCCGGAGCAGCAGTGTCAGCATGACTTACACTCTTCCAGAAATAGTCTACTGATAGGAGGTGAGAATGTCAGCCTGACTTAGGTCAAACTGAAAAAGAGGCTTTGGAGATTTTACCTGCTGAGTGAACCTGTGTTTTTAGTCTGTAGGGGTGACATAGGGCACTTTTACACATTTATTTTTGACATCCGCTTTGGGCTACTTTAAAAGGTGGTTATAAATCTCACCTGACACTTATATTTAATTCTCTTCTTAGTTTGACCATTTTCATCAGTGCGTTTCATCATGGCATGACAACTTGGTCTGATTTGAAATCATCTCTGGGTTAGTGGAAACATGGGAATCCCTGTGTGGATTGCAGGGTATAAACGTACATTTGATAATATATACTGTAATGTGAATTTAAGTGGATCTGATTTGAAGAAATTATAATGTTATTCATTACCGACTGTTCAACTCACAGTGAAGATTCCGTAACACTTTAAAATAATTACACACTATGAATGATTAATTAAGCATTAGTAAATAGTCAGTTCATCCTTTATAAATCATTGTTCCAACATTAATAGTCATTAGTAAACAGTTTATAAATACAGCTATAAACGCCTTGTTCTTGGTTTATAAGCATATCTAAGTGTCCAAAAGATCTAAAGGCTCAGTTATCTTCCTAACATAACAAATAAACAAACCCAACACAGAGGGATACAGAACTATTCATTTCAAGATGCAAAATAATATGAAACTGTACACCATTTTTTTATGTCTATGAAATTGAAGGTTTATTTTTCATTTACCTTTTTTACATCTTGAAATAATATTTATCTGCTTTATAAATGCTTTATAAGGTATAAATAATCCTCACTTTAGATGAGCTCACAAAAACAGACGTCTGGCTACCTGACTTAATCTGACTTAATCACAAATTTGGTAATCAACTACCTGTTAATAAAAGCATTTATTAACACACTGAGCAACTATTATCATGATTTATTAGCGTACATTTTAATAATTTATTAATCATTTACTTAGACTTTGTTAAATGATCTTATTAAACACTGGCAACTTCTAAATAACTGGTTTGTAAATAACGTAATAATTTTAAAAAATGATAAACTGATAATTAATAAAGTATTAAAAAAATAAATTCTTAAACAGTATATATATATATATATATATATATATATATAGATGCTCAAGAACAAGGCATTAAAAGATGCACTTGCAAACTGTTGACTAATTCATAATAATGTTGGAACAATGGTTTATAAAGGATGAACTCAGTATATAATGTTGCTTAACTAATCATTCATAGTTTGTAGTTATTATTAAGTGTTACCGAAGATTCTTTAGTGAAATATAGCTGAAGTAATATTGTAGCTCCGAGATGTACAACCTAAATCTGCTAAAAACGGAGTAACACATTTTTATAAAACACCTAATTAAGATGTTATGTAAATCCAAAAATGATTACGCTAATTAATGCACTGCTTGCTGAAGTGGTTATTTTCAATTAGTATGTGTTCATATGGTTGCTTAAAAATGCAGTGATAAAGTGTTTGCATATGTGACAAAAAGTGTCTAAAGTGTTTGCATATGTGAGAAACTGTGCCTTATTATTGCCACAATAACGACTGACTACAAAATGACTACACCTACATGTTTTTTTTTCTTTAAGGGTCAATACACAAAGAAATAAAAACGCAGAACTTCACACTTTGAAATGTGACAACATAAGGCAAAACACCATATGTTTATGTCAATTTTCTTATTTGTCCATTAAATATAGCTGTTAATTGGATGAGAATATTTACTCCTGTGGAACTCAAGTGTTACAAAAATGTGATCTGAAAGCCTCAATATATAACTTAAAGTTTACCTTAATTGCTGATGTCATAGTAGTTTTACACTGTGTGAAAAAAAAACATATAAAAAAGCAAACATCAAGATATCAAGGTTTTATAATGCCAAATTTTGCAGATATTAGAGCAAATTTGCTTTAAAATTTGTGATCACAATGGCTTATTCCATGAGCAATTCACAGAGGTTGGCTGATTGTGAAAATGGTTCCTAAGTAGTAATTTACTAAAAAATTGCAGATGGTAGTGGTCACTGGTGATCCTTACTAACCTTTCAATTGGTGTAATTTACATAAATTATGGACTCACATCTCCAACACTTAAAATAGCAGCCTGAATTACAAGACCAACAATCACACCTCATCAAGCTTCATCTAGCCAAGAAGAAGAAGAAGAAGAAGAAGAAAGAATAGAAGCTAATATCTACAGTAATTGCATGCAGGAAAAAAAGAACAGTGTAAAGATTCTAAAAGGTGAATTTGACTTAAAGGGGTAGTTCACCCAAAAGGAAGATTTTGTCATTAATTACTCACCCTCATGTTGTTCCAAACCCATAAGTTCATCTTCAGAACACAAATTAAGATATTTTTGATGAAATCAGAAAGCCATCTGTCCCTCCATAGACAGCAATACAACTCAAATGATCCAGAAACGTAGCAAAAACATTGATAAAACAGTCTGTGTGGCATCAGTGATTCAACCTCACTTTTGCAATGCTTCAAGGATATTTTTTTGCACAAATAAAACAAAAATAACATTTTCTCCCATGACTCTTCCGCCTTTTTAGAGTATCTCAACGCACCGCATATGCAAACTTTAACCCATTTGACGTAATCAGCCTTGTTTACATCCAGGTGAAAGGAAAGCGTATGCTTACACAGAAATGGCAGATTTAGTAAGTCATAAGAGAAGAATGGTTGAGTATATGATGTTATTTTTGTTTTCTTTGCGCAAAAAAGTATTCTCATATTGTCGCAAAACTAAAGTTTATCCACTGTTTTACCTGTGTTTTTACCACATTTCTGGATCTGGGATTATTTCAGTTGTACTGCTGTCTGTGGAGGGTCAGATGTCTCTCTGATATAAAAAATATCTCAATTTGTGTTACAAAGATGGACGGAGGTCTTTTGGGTTTGGAACGACACAAGGGTGAGTAATTAAATTAACAGGTGTTAAAGGGTTACTCCACCCCAAAATGTAACTTGTATTCTAAAAACAAACACAAGTAAGCAGTTTTTGTTCAAATCAAAGCATAAATACATATAGAAAACATAACACAAAACAAAAGATCCAAGTGCAGTTAAGTCTTTTAATAAAGCTCCAAAAACCAACATCCATTCAGCCATCAATTTCGGAGGAGTCAAAGAGAGAGGGTTACACGACAACACAACAGCAACAAAACACAAACAGAACAGAAAATATGTGGTAGGGCTAATGGAATGATTACAATCAGATGGAAGTGTTTACACAAATGAGACAATCAGGGGGTGCACGAAGGTATGGGAAACGCAGTCCAGAACACACAAACAAAACTACAAAATGGACCCTCTGGTGTCTGTCTAGGGAATGACAGCCACCACTTATGACAGCGTGCAATCAATACTCTCCAAAATTGCACTATGGTGCCGAACAAACAAAGAACATAGTCCAGGCTGGAGTGCCCTCTAGCGGGGCCCGATGGCACTTCCAGCTGGCATCGTGACACCAACTATCACGCCACCGAGCTGTACTGATCCCAGTACAGCCGTCAGTGCACGCTCACAATCACCAGCCTTTTAATCACTCATACCTGAATCTAATCAAACGCACTGTTTACATTCCACATTCACCAGTTTCTCTATGGCTAAGATCGAGGTAACTCCCTTTATACTTACCTTAAGCCTTCACCTCTCATGCTACAGTCAGTTTGTCACAAACCTGAGGAACTGTTCATTGTATCACGACTCCTCTACAAATTCTACTCTTACCAGCTCTACTTACAGCGTGTGCCTACCTGTCAGCGAGAAGGGCGCTAAGCACTTCGAATCACCTGTTCTGACTGCACGAATCCTGCCAGAGGCTCAGCAATCTTTGATCGCCATCACGTGAGACTGAACTGCACACTTACCTGTCGTTATTCACCTATTGTACTCACCTGTCTCCGCAGAGCACTGGCCGCACTGCACTGTCCAGTTCATCAGCACCTGATAGTGAAAGGAGGAAATAAGGAAAGATTGTTTCCAATAACTAATAACCAAACCCATAAGATTTTGATTATTCTTTAAATCACAGATTATTATTATTGTTATGCAATCCGAGAGGTTTGTGTCCTTCCACTGAAAGACAGATAACCAAAACATTGTAAAGTCTTGTGAAGAGGTTTAAATAATTACCATTTTTAATTTAGGTATTTATTGACATATAAAAGAACGCATAAAAATTTCATTAAATAATCTTAATTTGTGTTTCAAAGACACACAATTCTTATGGATTCAGAGCAACTATCCCTTTAAATACTAAAGAAAGCAAATATGTTCAAGTTGAATGTTGTGATTACATGTCATTAATTATTTGATTCTCACTCTCAAATATAGAAGCAATCAATTAACAATTCATAAGTAATCAATGCCCATGCAAAACTGATATACTGTCCTATTTATAACTGAACACAATGGCTGATAATTGCTTTGTGTCGGAACACATCAATTAAAGCTGTTCATTCACAGTTCACTTTAGATGTTAGGAGGACTTCCTGCACAGCTGGCCCTTTAGACGAAAGCAAAATAAATGTTGAGGAAAGCCGTTATGTTTCCTTGGCTCTGGGAGAAACAGCTCACAACAGCATTAATTTGCCTCTAAATAGATATTTGGTGGGTTCTAAAGAGGAAGACAAGACTGTGCTCATAGAAAGTGTGGGTTTCCAGGCGTGTGTGAGCATAAATGGGTTATTTCTGTCATCCAGCACCTTTTGAACCTATTATAGATTTGTATAAACAATATGAAAGGAAAAGGAAACAAAAGGATGTGACATGTGGCCAAGTACGGTGGTCCATACTCAGAATTTGTGCTCTGCATTTAACCCACCCGAGTGCACACACACAGCAAGTGATCAGACACACACACACACACACACAAGGGTTTTACATTACTTCAGTCGTGGTATTGAAGGTGGAGACAGCAACCTTCAATCCCTGCCAGACCTGGGACTTGAAACTGCAACCTTTCAATTACCAGACCAACTCCCTAACCATTAAGCCACGGCTGCCCATGAGATATGAACACTTTATTTTACATTACATTTAGCAGCATTATTACATAATTAAAAAAAAAAAAAAAAAAAACTTTGAGAACATTGCTGATGGCAACTGGAATCTACAGTAGATACCAAACAAACAAATAACTCAGCTAATAACCAAAATCAAAAGTCAATTATTGTGCATGCCTTATATTTCCAGGGGGAATACATAAATTTAAAAAAATAATTTCAGTGAGGAAAAAAAAAAAAACAAACAAACAAAAAAAGCAATTTGAAATATTTCTCTAAATCATTAGCTTTGTGCATTAGAAGCAACATTAAGCAAAATGTACACTCCTGCACACATAATTGTGATATTTTGATTAACAAAAACAAGCTGTTATGATTTCCATCCTTAAAAACTGGAAAGTTAGGTATTTTATTCAATTTATTTGGACGGTGTATGTGATGGGGGCATAAAATATGTTCTACATAACAGGATTGACCCAAATGTGGGCCGCTGCAGTGCCATGTGGGCATTTGAAGGCTGGAGAGACTCTGTATATGGACACAGTCTGTGTGGGGAGCTGAACAAACGCCGGGAAGGACTGTGTCCAACGAGTGCCACATCTAATCAGCCTCCATGTGTCCTTCACAGGGTGCTCAGCCGGAAAAAATGAAAATTGAGTGGAGCCATTTCTCTCTGGAGCTCTTGCTCTCTCTCACTCCCTCTGTTGCAGAGCTAATGCAAGATATAAGATTTCATAAGTGGATTACATAAATGGATAAAAAGAATCTGACCTTTAATTCATGGAGCACTTACCTACACCAGAATAAATCTGGTGTAGGTAAACATCAATTCATACTGCAGGGTTTCTGCACATGTCAGTCTAACTGCGAGTCTAAAATTTCAATTATCCAGTAGAATCTTTTTGGATTGTTGATTTCTTATTGGATATTGGGTAATATTTTACCCATCCATGGGTTGGAGGAGAATAATGAATGATAGTACTGGACGTTTCAGGAAAATGACAAACAATTCACACATTATAAAATCAAAGATTTTCATTAATATAATAATATTTTTATCAGCTGTTTGGACTGCAAATGGCCAATTGTTGAGCAAATGTAATGCTAAATTTCTCCAAATCTGTTCTGATGAAGAAACAAAATCTTCTACATTTTGGATAATTTGTCATTTTTGTTTTAACTATTCAAATGCCTTGCATCTCTCTAGGATTTGATCTAATCTTAAAAGAGCTTGAACAAATCTTACAGAGTTCTTTATATGAATAAGAGATGAGCTGTTAATATCAAGAACTTCATCAGAACTTCAAGTAAGATTGTTTGTGCATTACTCAAAAGTGTTACCGTCCTTTTGCTTTGCTTTTAAGGTTAGCTCATAAATCAGCCGCATATTTGGAAATGTTCATGCTGCAGTCCCCTGAACTTGTGAAGCTTGTAAAGCTGAGTGGTGTTTTGTGTAAAACGACTGGACAGTTTACACTGTGGTATATTAACAGTGCATGTTTTCTCTGCCTTGTAATTGAGCCACTTTGCCAACCAATCACCTCATACCATGTACAGGATCTGTCATTAGAGCTAGGACCGCCGGCACTGTTATAAAAATGCAAATTAGTTGCTTCTCTGGAGGAATTCCCTCTACATGTCTGCTGCTGTTCTGATACATGGACACAATGTTAGTTATGAGCTTACTGGTGTGATTCTGTTATGGCGTATTGTTATAACATTTCTTTTCAACTTTCTGAAAATAATCAGTCCTGTTTATTGAGCAATGATGAGCCGTCTGATGAGAAGGTTATGCATGGATGAGTGGATGTCAAACTTAGAACAGTTTGATAATGCTTGACTATAACTCTCTTATTAGATGTGTCTTTTTTCAATTATTTAAAAACCTCATTATGCAGTTTTGTGAATCATGTGCTCACATGTTGAATGGTTGACCTAAACGTCAAGTTTGAATAATTTATTAGTACAACCTACAATTACTGAGTTAATGGCTACTAGATGTCATTGCGGGCAATTAGCAAGAAGGACAATATAATAATAATAATAATACAAATAAATTGACTTCAATAGAACAAGCAGTAATTAAGTTCCTTTTTGAGTCAGGTTTGGGTGAAGAACAAGTGGTGGTAGACAATATTGTTTAAATAAAACGTTATTATAAAATCAGTTTAAATGTAAAACTTTCTAAAGCATAATTGTGCCTGTCAGTGCAGAATGCAAATGCCATTCGCCATTAAAACTAATTAAAGAATATATGAACTGACACTGAAATTAGCGCTATTGACACTATGGAAAAGAACATTTCGTGGTAAATTCATATGCTAATTGTAATACATAATAAAATAACTTTATTTGAAGTTAGCTGAGGTGTAGGCAGTAGTTGATAGACTTGAAGCTCGGTTGGAAATTCTCAGAGTAGGAGACAGGTAGACAATGAAGTGGCTGCTTTCGCTGCTGTTTTTTTCCCAGTCAGCATTGAAGACTTTTAGTGCTGAATTAACAGTCCTGCTGAGATAAAGGTTTGTTTCCTGACAGACAGAAAGGTTAGTCTGTGAAAAGATGTTAGGAGGTGGCATATCATTTCCTGTCTCTGCAGCCATGGACAAGTGTGACAAGTTTGAACAGATCTTCGTACTTTATGCTTCATTCTTTGTGAAGAAATTGTATTGATTTGATGAAAATTTCACTTACTAACGCATTAGGGATCCCCATTGTGTACTAAACACGGCATTAATTTCTTTATTGCCTGTGCAGCTGATTTCTCAAGAGCTGTTGCTAATCTGCATTATATATTAAATAAGCAAAACATTAGCACACTAATTAAACAATTTATAAAACTGCCTGTCTACTTGGACACTAAGTTTATTCTTTAATTTAGTTTTTCTTGCTTGTCATCTAAAAAAATTGGACACAGCAATTTGCAAAATACTTGCTATAGTATAAATGCCTATAATTTTTTAACTTTCTATCAGTCAACAATTACTGAAAAAAAATTATAAAATAAATATAACTAAATAAATAAATATAAATATATATATATATATATAGGTCCTTCTAAAACAATTTGCATATTGTGATAAAATTAATTATTTTCTGTAATGTACTGATAAACATTAGACTTTCATATATTTTAGATTCATTAC
>JAUMHI010000063.1:4143101-4155509 GCA_032359435.1 Enteromius unitaeniatus
AATCTAAATATTTGTAATTAATTATAACCAGTTATAATTAATTATAAATATTCCCCTATTGAGCAAAGTTGTTACATTGAGTAAAAGTACAGATCCATACTATTAAACATTACTCCAGTAAAAGTACTCCTTTTTTCAATTTTACTTGAGTGAAAGTACAAAAGTACTTATTTTATGTACTTAAGTACAAATGTACTGCCATTTTTGATGGTCTACTTAATTTCATATAGAAAATATTTTTTCATAATCTTACTGCTCAAAATACCTGGGATTTTTGACTAGAATGATGCAGTAATGTTTAATGTTTTGAGTGTCTAATTTTCACCAGTAAGAAAAAGGTGTTTTGAAGCGTATGCTACTGTTTTGCAGAATGTCACAGAACGTTATGTATGACATGAGAATAAGTTAAGAAAAACATTTGAAGGAAAATATTAGATTTTTTTTTTTTTGGAAACACTCATGGACATATGCCCCCAGATGGCATTACTTCACCATTGTACACACAACTGTTAATTACTGTAGTTGTCACGACATGGTATCCCAGTGCAGTCAACCTCACACACCCTCAATAACCAGAGCACTCCACACATGAGAAAACTCTTTTCACCTACCGGTTTATACTCACCTGTCTCACTCACCTGTTTCCCCAGACTGCTGTGCGCTCACCTACGTCGAGCTCGACTCTATCCGCAGCTGTGAGAGGAAACAGAAAGGAGGATTTACATCACTGAGATTGCTAAACTTATTAAGGAAGGAATACTTCTATCAGGAGATCGTTTAGGTCTCTACTCATTGACTGCATGAGATCTCTTCACTCTCCATTCAATGAACAATCTACAGATCCATTGAACTCAATTCCCATTCTCAATAAAACTGATTGTTTATACTTGCCTTCAATCTCCGTCTCCTTTCTAATGAGCGTTACAGTAGTTACTTGAATATCAAATCGTTTCTTTTTCCCCTCAGATGTTATATATTGTCACGTCTTCAACTGCTACTGATCCCAGGAAAGGCTCATTCCCACGCTATCGGTCACCTGCGCTTTAATTAATATCACCTGGAGGCGATTACACTCAGCCTTTAAAACAAAGCTGCTCAGTAACTTCCTCGTCGGAGATTGAAGTAACAACCAGTGCCTCTTGTCTTGATTTCTCAGTCTGACACTTTTATACCATAGCGAATCCTGTATCATCGTAAGCCGAAAGGAAGCTGAGCTACACTCACCTGCACAGAGCACTCTAAAGCCTGTGAACCAAAGAGGATCATAAGATACCGAACTTTATACTCACCTGCACAGAGCACACTGAAGCCTGTGAAGTAAAGTGAATCATAGGATACTTAACCCTTTACTCACCTGCATAGCTTACCTGTGTGGTGCGTTCCAGATATGCAGCTCCTGCAGCCAACCTGATGCATACCACTTGCAAAGGAGCTCTCTGTTGATTACCTCCAACACTCACCTGAATGCCAGCAGCACTCTCATCAGTGACAGAGAGCGGAATTCACCTACAATCCTCAGATAAGTGATTGAAAGATACTAACCTGTTCTCCTTCGCTGTGTCCAGGCCAAACCAAGGATCCTAAAAGGAACGAGAGGAGGAAACGATGATGAAAGGGCTTGATTGAATCTCCCACACTGCACCAACAGCACTAGCGATCCAGAGATGTAGTGCTAGTGCCTTTTGCTTTTCATTCTACTCACCTCTTTTAGTTAATTCCCTTCCTCACCTTATGGACAATAAATGCTTTGTTTGACTCTCAACATCTGTCTTGTGGTCCTTATAAGCAGAACGTTACATATATAAAAAACTATTTGGACATTATCTAAAAATAACTATAACAGCACCAGCAAGCTTGTTAGCTAAAAAAAATCAGCAATAACGTTACATACCGACAGCCTTTCCAGGTTTTAGAAGTTCATTGAATAGCCCAGGCAGGAGATCAGACAAGTGAGTGCAAGATCCAGGTGAGTAGAGCGATACAACCTTGAGCTCAGCCATTGCGCGTATGGTTGAGCGAGCAAGTTAGTGAATTGTCTCTCTCCAGCCAGGGCCGTCCTAAGCAGATGTCAACAGCTGCTTCAGGCAGGATTAAAAAAAAGGTAATCGACTCTTTATGGAGGCAACCTATTTGGAGAGTGATCAGACCAGTGCAGGTGTCAACGGGTCGAGCATCCAGGCGTTTCCCTTGAATTGTGATGATGCGATAAGGGATGACACTCTTAGGTTTAGGAATTTGTTTCAAAACAACGTGATGAAATAAAATGTCCTGCTGCCCCCAAGTTGACTAAAACTTTAACTGGTTCCTTGGCATGATTCAATGATGGTGTGGATTCAACAGGTGATTCACAGGCTGCTAGATGTTGAGAAATGGTTACAGATCTTTTCAGAAAGGCATCCAAACCCGCATTGTCGTCATAGATTGCCATCTGCTGGTGAATGTTGGCATTAAGACCTCGACGGAATACGGCCAGCAGGGCAGAATCATTCCAACCGATTGTGAGGGATAGCGTACGAAAACGGAGGATATAATCATGTATGGGAAGCTTTCCTTGATGGAGTTGGAGCAGCTCTTTCTATGCGGGTAATGAAGAAGTGGATTGCCCGAAGACCAGTCGAAATTGTTGAAGGAACAGCAGTAGTGAGGCTAGGTGAGCACTTTCAGGAGATCAGACAGGTGAGTGCAAGATCCAGGTGAGTAGAGCGATACAACCTTGAGCTCAGCCATTGAGCGTATGGCTGAGCGCTCTTTTATGGAGGGTGACTGATTGTGATCAGGTGTTAATAGACTGGTGATTGGGAGCGGGTGACAAGTGCTGGTGATTGTGTGTCTTCTGTGGGTGCTGATCCTTGAACAGGTGAGTGTGACGATGTGACAAATGCATAATAAACTGCATTAAGCTAACTTTTTTTAGCAATTGAGTGGCAATAGTTTTAGGTCTGGAACTAAAAGTAGAGTACTAAAGTACTGGGATGATTTTGTGCAAACTATTTCCCAGTACCATCTGTAGGGCTGCATTTACACCGTGGGTACTAAGAAGTGATGTAAGTGACACGGCATTCAACAACGGAAACAAAGAAGAACAGCATAAATTAGGTCTTCAGGTAAATGCAGTTTATAAAAGGAAAAAAATAAGTTTATACAATGTCTACACAGTTTACACAGTGTTTTATATCCTGTTTTCATACGTATTTATCCAATCAGCATGCATGTACATCACTGACAGTACCTAGTACTTTTTTAGACCCTGATTTGAAGTAAAAGTTCATTTAGTTCCTCCAGACGGAGTTTCTGGAACTAAAATTGTTCCTAGTTCCTGCAGAGCGAACAAGCCAAAAAGTGGGTAGTTCCAATTGGTTCAGGTACTACGTTTCCTGCGATGCGAAAGGCCCTAATATGCCCATTTTTATTGTCAAATAAATGCAGACTTGAGCATAACAGACTTTTACATTTACAGTTCACACAAATATGCTCAGTTGACCTTTCAATGCCAGGTAAAATGAGAGGTTAACATTAAACTATGCATAAAATATTTTGGTAATCAGTGTATAATATATGTGCATAACAAATATGAGCTTCAGATGAGTTGTTTTGATTGTGGTCGGTGTTTAATCAAGCATGCCAGTTTGAATTTTACTTTCCTTTGAGTGACACACATAATTTTAGAGTTTTTTTTTCTTTCTTTTTTGTTACGTTTCTGCTTATATATTTTATCTTTGGATTTTGTTTAAATGACCTTGCAGACATTACAGCAGTACACTGGATTAAAAAAGTTATAAAATAGCTTTCTTCTCTTTATACCGAAGCATAACCAGTTGGAAAAAAACAGCGAAGCTAAACCGTTGGGTCATAACCAAAAAAATAAAAATGAAAAGAAACAGGTGAAAACAACGCTAGATGTAAATAATAAACCAGACCTGTGTCTGCTTTTACTCTATGCCCCATGATGCTTTGCAAAGGTGATGTGAGGAGCTGTAAATAATCAGAGACTTTCAATGAACCTTTTTAAAAGTTTGTTCTATGAATGCAACGAAACATTGAAGGAAACCAAAAAGTGTAAAACCATTAACAAATTAATTTCAGCAGACCATGAATAACCCTAGCAGCTCAGATGAGTGTTTTCACAACAATATCCTGGATATTTTGTTAATCAAATTTTTTTTTAACTGAAACATTGATGGACAATTAAAAGTAATTTCTGTCCTTTTAATATAACAGTGTATTATTCAATGCATTAGGAACATGACAGTCAATACTGCTAATTTGACTTACAAATCAAAAAAATGAAAAAAAAAAAAAATGTAAACCATCTGTGTGGGAAAACAGAAAAGAGACATGAGGATTAAACAAAAAAATAATTCTTAGTGCATTCCAGTGAATTATTCATGGGATATGTTGTTTATTAAACGGGAGAGCAGACCACAACTGTGCAGTGTCTGCTGTCTTTTCTTGTCATTCTGTTACAGCAAAATACAAAAAAAGAAGAAAATAATCAGTAGGAATCAAACACAGAGGACTGAAGAGAGCTCTTACCATAAATATTCTTGTGATAGCAATGTCACATTAAAAAAACAAGCGTTATATTATTTTCCTGATGCATACAAAACAAGCTTGAAGGAAAATGTACTACTTATTCAGTCAAACTGACAGAAATATTATTTGTAACCTTAATATTGGAAATAAATTTCAGTCGTTTTGAATGGAAGTTGTCCAAACTGAAAGTGCCATCCCTAACTTAATAACAGGCTTTTTTGGATAAAGGTGGATATGCTTATCAACAGGCCTGTGCATCTAGTCAAACCCAAAATGTACACGCCATGCACAAAACAACACAGGCAGCATATTTACACATTACAATTGCAGTAATAACTGCTTAAAATATGATTTGTTAAATGTGATATTTTGAAAAGACAAGTAAAAATACATAATAATGTTTAGAATTTTACCCTTTTATTATTATTACTGCTATTATTTTTAATATCTAAATATTTTTGCTGAATGGATGAATATTTATTAAAAAACCTAAATCATATATATGCTATTAAGACTGCTCTAAAAATGAGTTGATTTGCACAGCACCAAAGCAGCATTAGATGGGTCACTGACATATTTAGTGCACCGATTATGCTGCATCATATTTTAACACAGGGTTTGGCGCCACTGAGTCTGTTCTGATCAGCTTTAACTCGTCTTTTATTACCTGTTTATCCATCACAGGTGATTGGCTCCAGTGAGTCAGTTGCAGGCTGACAGTTCTGGATGATTCATTGTGAGAGAGCGGATGGTCGGACAGAAGCCAAGTGAGATACAGCCAGCCTCACTGCAGATCCAAGCATCAGAGCTCCGTTTAAACAGAGGAAACATTAGAAGAGCCTCCAGCTATTTATAGAGGGAAACAGAGAAATACAGAGAGTTGTATCACCATTTGCATGCCAATTCTCTTCTAACTATAAAAAGACACTCTTTGTTCTTTTTTATCATGCAATGTTCATTTACAAATGAAAACAACTTGAGCTACAATACATTTCTTTGAACTGACAGAAAGACATTTTTAACTTGACAACAAAAGAGTTAACAAACAGCAAAATATTGTCTTCAATGTGGTCTTTTTGAAATAGAAATGCTGAAAAATGCTTCACAATGCTGAATGCTGCTTTGACTGTTTCGTCAAATAAAACCTTGAAAACCAAGAATTATTAATAATATTAATTAATATTCTCTAAAAAGTTGCTGAAAACTAGCCTTTGATGAAAAATTCAGCACCGAAAGTCCTGTTTAGGCTAATATGATTGTATCATGATAAACTGATTTTGGAAATGGAGATGCAGTTGAGTTATGGTAGAAAATGTGATAAACTTTTGAGAAATGCCCTGTTACGGAGGAATAATGAGATGATTAAAAACATTAATCACAGGACATTTCTTTGTTTTTGCACAGTGCAATGGACCAAAAGTAGAGCTGACCTCATGAAAAAAGAAACATTCAGTGTTGATGAACATGAGCTTACAAAGACTAGGGTGAAAAATAATCAGCGAGGGTAAGGTTGGGCAAAAACAGCGAGTCTAAAAACCTACAGGTTACTTCCGTAACCCAGGTTCCCTGAGAAAGGGAACTGTAGAGTAGCATATAGTATGATACACTAACAAATGAATCATACTATATACTATACTATATTTTAACATATACCTTCCAAAAAATAGCATTAGAATACTATTAATCTAACGTTTAGAATTAAGTTGTTTTTTATGTTTGTAAAAGGTATCATGCTAACAAAGGCTGCATTTATTTGATAAAAAATAAAGCAAAAAGAAAACAAAAATATATTGTGAAATAATGTTACAAATAAGAAAAAAACAACAACTTGTAAGATGTTTTAAATTTTATGTTTAATTAAGTAAGTTACAATATAGACATTTAATTAATAATAAATAAATAATAATAGCATATTATAATTTAATTATATTCCATAGAATTCCATATTCCAATAGAATTGTCATGACAAAATATATTTAACACATATCCACCAATTTTTTTCTGAAAAAACAAACAAAAAACGAAACAAAACAATAATATTACAACTATAGTAATGGTTTATTATAGTTGATTACTAATAATAATTGATAATAACTGAGCACTGAATAAATAGACTGAATAATATGACACTGCAGCTTTGCAAACGTAATAAATTATAACAAGATACAAATATATAACATTTTTATAAACATAATTTGTCACAGTATTATTTTTACTTTATTTTTGATCAAATAAGTGCACCTTGGTGAACATTTGTGTGTGACTATATATATATATATATACACACACACAAATTTGACACACACCTGCTAAGCAGCTGTCATTGAGGTGTAACGCGAATGCAAGCAAATACCTTTTTTCTCAGGTAAAACTTCTGACAAAGAAGGCACTTCGCTTGAATGCTTGTTTTTGAATAAAAGCAAGATCATGTAAAGGCACATCCACAGCCTAAGAGACTAACAGGCTACAGCATTGCCTCAGTAATTCACGAGGGCATCCGAGTCTTCCTGTTTGTGTTGAGGTCAAAATCTCCTCCTTGTGTTTAGCTGACATTATGTGCTACTTTGTTGCCATGGAACTGTTTTGCAAGGATAACTTCATTATTTGTATATGCAGGTTCATTATAGACATACGTCTAAAATCTGTGGGCGGACTTGTGCCATTGTCTGGGATGCATCAGCTGGATAAGCATTCGTATGAAGGTGCCAAAAGGTTTCATGCATTTCCAAGAAATGTGATCTGAATGGTTGGATCACAGCATGTTTGGGCCTATTGGCATCTGCATTTGCATTGAGTGAGACAGGTGTTTGAAGGGTTTATCAGATGTTGTGCGCTGACGAATTGTTGTATGTATTTCTGTACATTATCACATTTAATCAACAGATGACATGCATGATTTTTAACAAAGTTTTGGAAGATGGGTGGTTTAGCCCATAATCTAATAGATGTGTCAGTCTTATCAATTAAATATAACATCTCTTTGAGGTTTAATGAGAACAGAAAACAGGCAAAGGCATATTTAAAGATGCTAAATTAAAAACCTGACTTCTCTGAGGGGGGAAAAATAACAAAAGATACAACTAGTATATTATATTTGTTTGCCAATTTACCCAGTACAATTTCAACATCCTGGGTTGCCAGTTGCAAACACTGAGGGCTGCAATCATGGAAGCCAGCAAACAAAATGGATTAGAGATTCCATCTGACATAAAAGCCCACATATGCTGTTTTATGGTTTTCAAGTAACAAAAACACTGCAGGCACATGTTAGCTGATTAACTTACATTGTAAGACCCAATGGCTTGTGATTGGGCTTGCTCTTGTTGCATGATCTTGAACTGGCAACCCGCATGAGCTTTGAGTCTGGGTAGGAGTGGGAGATGAAAATAACTTTCTCCAATATGTTGAATCTTATTTGCTGTACCTGTTTCAACTGCATACAGTATTGCTCCTTTAATAAAGGCATTGACATCTAAACAAAAGCTTAGTGAAACAGCTTGGGAATTCTAATGCATTCTTCTTGCTCTTTCCACCTAAAAGTCTTTAGATGGTATTGATCAATAGCCTGTGACCACCGGCCTGCAGACAGCCCTTGATATTTTCAGAATTTGCAGTCAGTTAAACGAGGCAACTTAATATAGATATAATCTAAAGACAGTTTTATTCCTGTGAATAAAATTGGCCAATAAAAAAAACAAAAAAAAAAAACAATGTGGAGATTTTGACTACTTAATTAAAAAACATTGTTACGCCTAATGTAAAAGTGCACTTTCATTCCCAATTCCAGCTTCAAATTCAAAGTACAATGTACATTTCCCTAAGGCCCAGTTTAAGCGAAACCAAGGCAAACTAAATCGAAAAGCAGGCAAGCTTTTATTGAAGATCTTCAAAAGCAAAGAAAATTCTTCAGTCAGTCAGTCAGTGTTAAATCTTAATTCAAGATCTACCTGCCAGTTGAAAATGTAAAAATATTGTGTGACATTCATTACGGGAGCACCTGCGCTCATTCTACTCCCATTGTCAGGCTTTACACATGTAGACTAATTTGATGAACTGTCACTGTTATCCCATTGTACCAGATTTACCTGCTCCAGCCTTTCAGCAAAACCACCCCCAAGCAGTAGTAATGATAATAGACAACTTGGACAGAAAGCACTGAAGATCTCTGAGATGAAAAGTCACGCTTTTTTGCGAAGGTCACAATAGTTTCGATGGGTCATTCCACACTGGCTTTGTAGCAGAAAAGACCTCACAATTTATATGAATAATAAAAAGATATCTACGACCATTCCTTCTCTAAGTCGGCACCTGCTGTGACAACGTGCATCAGGGTTGAGTGCAACTAAAATGATGAGAGACAACATCTAGTCAGTGAAGATATGAATGGAAAATCAGTCACTATATTATCAGATTAGTTGGAGAAAATCTTATGCTTTATTTCTGTCACTTTAAAGGAAATTGGATTTTGCTTTGATGTTTCCTTTGCAATTTATTTTTGATATTACAGAAAATAACATCCAACATATGCAATGTGAAAGCTAAATATAAAATGTATGAGATGAAAATGCATTAAATTAATATGTAAATAAATGGATGGACAGATAGATAACTTGCTACTTTGTTGAGAGTTCAGCTTGTCAAGTTTAATCATTTTTGAATGTAGATTTGGCAATAGACCAAATTTAAATAAATTAATTAATAAATAAAAATGATGTAGTACATGCGCAAAAATATATTGAATTTGTTGTACTATTACTTATAAATATACATATTACTATTTTAAATGTCATTTTCATTGACATTTCAGTTTTTAATTATTTTTTTAATAAATAAATAAATAAGCAAATAATTAGAATAAATGCCGAAATAATACAAACATTAAAACTAATTTATGTAAATATAAGTACATATTTTATGAGGTGGCTACTTTGCACAAATGCATGCGATTTTTGACAAATCGTACGTATTTTACAAGTTGCCAATTCGTATGAATTGGTACGAATGACCTACACCTAACCCTTCCCCTAAACCTACCCTTTAATGGGGTTTAGACAATTTTGCAGCTCGTATATAAATACATAGAAATTGGTCACAAGACTGTGTTGAAATACAGCAGACACTCTTAATAGCACTTACTCAAGTACCTGTGAAAAGGGTTTAATGACAGACAATAAATAAATGCTGAGGCACAAATTATCTTGTTAAGGTTATCTTGTTAAGGTTGACAAAACTTCTCTTCAAAAAGTCTCAGAGGGCAAAAAGTCTTTGACCACAGCTGAATTATGATGCCCAGAGATTGACTCACAAGTGCTTCATTCCAAATTAGCTTGACCGGCTGCCCTCACAATGCATTAAACCAGAAACGTCTGGCTCTAATATCATTTCTTATAAATCATATTCTGCATGAAAAATGCAACATCATAGCAACATGACAAAACTTTGTGATCATTACATACCAAAATTTGTTGATCAGTATACTTATAAATTCACA
Organism: Enteromius unitaeniatus; assembly: GCA_032359435.1. Classification (NCBI taxonomy): domain Eukaryota; kingdom Metazoa; phylum Chordata; class Actinopteri; order Cypriniformes; family Cyprinidae; genus Enteromius; species Enteromius unitaeniatus. Next base: position 4,153,126 of record JAUMHI010000063.1, read on the forward strand.
TTATATCCTACAGCATAAAGACATACAGACATATTACTGTAATTGGCTGATTATCCTCTCAGTGTAAAAAATGCTCACATCTTACGTTTGCATACCCGCTGAATGGGTTAAACTGGTGGGAAGGGACTGACTAATTGCAAAGCAAACAACTCAGCCACCAAGACATCATCATTTATAGTCACAACTGAATAGGAATGAACTTGAAATTACTTGAGATGATCACTGAGAGCTGTAACTATCATTACACTTTCAGTGTTTAATGGAGCAGTGGTCCAAAAAGAAGCTCAATATTGATTATACATGAATAGTAATTTTGACTCCTCATTTTAGAAGCTTGCCTTCTACAGCTACAGCATACTGATGGCTGGACAGACAGTTTATCTTCCTGAACATTCATGGTGAATACTGATCGGGTGAATGATAAATTCAATGCTGAGTGTGACAAATTGTCAAGTACATTTGAGAAAGATTGAATTTAAGAGATCACCACAATCTCTGTTCTCCCCCTTCCCCCATTATTTTTTGTATATTCTGGGTGGGTATGCAGGATTTCCAATTATCATGGGCAAAGGTAGAAGAGAGGCCTGGCACCCCATGATGAAATATACAGTATTACTAAAATTAAAAGTGGATGTCTTATTTTTTTTTTGGAAAGTTTGATACGCATGTTTTGCAAAGAATTTCACGCTGGCTACATGCAGCCATTAATTAATGAGTATTTTTGAGCTCTTCAGCATGCTGTTCATGAGTTTATATGTATAAAATCTATTTATATAAAAAGTGAATGAATGAAATAAATGAGATTTCTAACTGAACCCTTTAACTAAGACCTATTCTAACAGCAAAGACACAGGAAAATGATATACATATGGTATGTGCTTCATTTAAAAATGTTTAAATTAGCACTGTTACTGCTTAGTCCGTCTGTATCTTGTACAGATTGAATGCTGTAGGAGCCAAATGAAACTTTGACCACTAGATGGTGGTGTGGAATGGGAGGAGCTGGTTTGGTCATATGACATTTAAACCCTGACAATTGTGTGAGAAGGAATGTGAATAGGTGGCGGGAACACATGGTTCTTACCGTATAGTGAGATTCATTAAGTCACGAATCCCTGTGTCTTTTATTGTAAATCACATTTCATTCATTAAAAGAACAAAGCAAGGGATGGATCCGGAATGGACAATGTTTTTATTTCCAACGTACGAGTAAAGAACATCTGAATCACCTGTTCATAAGTGGATAGGACGCTGCTACAAATGCTATAGTGCTTTTCTTAGTATTATGCAATTCATTCAATTTCTATTGCAAAAAAATAGAAACATTGCTTACTCATCGCAGCGATCTGTTCCATGCGTCAGCTTGCACGATGCATCTTAAGGTAAAATCATTGGTTATTCTTTTTTATCTGTCTTTTTTCTGACTCATCCTGGCATCGTAAAACATTTAGATCCCGTTAATGAAACTTTATATTGTTTCAATAGATTATACATTTATTCAGGAATTATAGTTTGGAAAAAGTCTAACTAGTGGAAAGTGTATAACAACTAACAAAAGCAGGCTAATAAGAGAAAGAGAAAGAGACTTACTCATGTAAATAATTTTTTTCCTGAATCAAGCTGTGCGTCAAATCTTCTTTGTCTGAGGTAATGCAATTTTTTTGGAAAAAGTCTAAGTATTAAAAAAGTTATGTGGAACTAATACAAGTAGGTTAATAAAAAAAGACTTCCTCATGTTTTTGGTCGCCAGGCCAAGTCACTGCATTCTTCTTTTCTGAGGTTATCCGAAGCTTATTCCTCTGAGTACAGGGTAATTATTTATCACAGCGCGTCTTTTTCTGCTTTGCAAAAAAGCGACTAGTGACAAATCTAGTGACTTGCACCAACCTTAGCGAGTCTCTGGTAGTGCCGTGCACGCGCAAGCTCTTGTTTTCCCAGTGCGCACACACGTCTCGCTGCAGCAGCGGTGAGTTCACTAACATGTGATGAAACCAACAACGAGGAGATTGTAAAGAGTGAAAAGGTGCATCATCTGTGGTGTGAAATTGGTTTGGGTATAGGAAAAGTGATACAAATGAGATGAACGTGATTTGCAAGGTATGCAGTAGCATTGTTTTAGCAAGAGGTGGAATTGGGACATTCTAAAACGCTAAAAATGCTTAATGTGGCTTAACTCAACTAAAAACTGATGAGGGATCAAAACAACAAGCCCATGTGGGGTGTGAGGTGATTTTGGGGCCCTTGAGATGTTTGGACATCTGATATTTGTGCTTTTGTCTGCTGTGTCTGTGTTGGCTTGCTCGCGGCAATATGAATTTGAAACATTTTATTGGCATATTTGTTTTAAATTAACATTTTCATCCTTCCGCAAAATGATATAGTAC
>JAUMHI010000063.1:4155609-4168737 GCA_032359435.1 Enteromius unitaeniatus
GAGCCAAGGTGACACCGACGATCCAGAGGGCTGATGGAACGCCGCAGGCTCCGGCGACCGAGGCAGAGGCGGGGACCAAGGTGGAGCCAGAGAGACGAGGGAGCCCGGTGGAGCTGGTGGGATGACAGGCAACAGCGAGGCTGAGGGAGCCGGGTGACCAGGCGGGACATCAAGGTGGAGTCTGGTGCTCGATGGCTGGAGGCGGAGACACGGGATCCTCACGACCCAGCAAGTCCTGAGGCTGATCCACACATGCTGGCAGAACAATGTCGCTGGCAGGAACGGGAAGCGCCGAGGTGAGTAAACTGACTGGCATGAAAGGCATCGGAAGAGGGAGGGCGGGAGGGAGCTCAGAATCATAAAAACTGGACGGAACCAGTGGAAGGGAAAGAATAGGACTTGGAAGTGCGTCTTCAAACCAGACTATTAGATCATACTTAAAAACTTCGGACAGTTCTTGATGCCAGCTTGATGTCATATCTCGTTCCTCATCAGCAGTGGGCGGAGCTCTCCACAGAACTCCCGAACTCCACCAACACTCCCACGGGGACGGATGATGTTGCCGGCTCAAGATTTGACGCTGCAGGTGTCCGATCACTAAAAAACAAACAAAATCTGTCATCTGTCAGCATGCTAATATCAGTATATGTAGGGTATGTTGTCAGGTGTGGTAAAAGGTGCAGAAGAAAAAAAGGCTTGAGAACCGTTCGTCAAGGAATATCAGAGTCTCTTTAATAAGAAAAATTGCAACAGAAAAAAACACTGCCGCTCACTGCGTGCAGGGACAGGTCCAAAAAATAGGAAAAGCTCAGGAAAAAGTCTCTCAAAACAAGGATGGCAAGAACACAAAAAATTGAGCTGATAGCAGGAATAAACCTCTGCAAAAAAACAAAACAAACAGTCAAACGAAAACAAAAACCAGCCTTGATCTGGAGTAGCCACACTTCGAGAAATGTATAAAGTACTGTTGAGGCAGTGAGCTCTTCACAGCAGGAGTCAAAAACAAGAAAGTCAAACCCGGCTCATGACATATATATTTATAAAGAATGATTTTGTAGTCATAGACTGATGCACACTTTGTATTATCGTAAAAAGAGTATTTTACAGTATATCCAAGATTTTATTAATATTGTTTAAAACGTTGAACATCTATAGATATATATTTATACAATTGAGACTCAAAGAATTCATCATTCACTCATGACTTACTTTAATGGTGGATTGTTTTATAGAGCATGGAAATACCATCGCGTTGTAAGAAATCTAGAGGTCTGTCCATGGAGAGCCTGTCATATTCAAACTGTTTCACTCTATTTCAAGCATTTTAGTCAGGAATTATAGTTTTGGAAAACCCCAACTAGTAAATGTGTTCAGATTTAGTCCACAATATGTAAACTAATGCAAAATAAAGAAACATTACTTACTCATTATAAATAGCTCTGTGGGTCAGCTTGCATGATGCATTTGTTATTCCTTTCAGCTGTCTTTTTTCTTACTTATCCTGGCATCGTAAAACATTTAGATGACATTAATGAAACTTCATCTTGTTTCACTTGATTATACATTTATTCAGGAATTATAGTTTGGAAAAAGTCTAACCAGTGAAATGTGTATAAGTTAGTAACACAATAACAGCTAACACAAGCAGGCTAATAAGAGAAAGACTTACTCATGTAAAGGATATCTTCCTGAATCGAGCCGCCCGTCAAATCTTCTTTGTCTGAAGTAATGCAAACCTTATTTCTCACAGCGCGTCTTCTAGAAACGAAAAGCAGCCAACGTGAACTTGAAAAAAGGTTTTGCTACAGAGCTCGGTTGTGGGCATGTTGCGTACATCTCATGTGTATGATTGTAATAACAATAGCACGTGTAGTATATTAACTCAAACAAAGAAAACTGATAACTTTATCACAGAATATTTGTTTTTGACATGACTAACTTAGCTGTGCACGTTAAGCATGTCCTCCAGGCTGTCTTTTCGAACGTGTGCTTCTGGGTGCGGGAGTTTCGTCACCTCTGACGATGGCCATGATCATGTCTCACTTGTCTGGGCCTCAGTCACGCTGAAACAGCTTTTGCAGATGGTTCATGCTCTCATTGTCCATGGCTTGCTCAGGTCACAACTTACTTTCATTAGAAGGCTAGCTTCGTCCGCTACCCCTTCCAGTTTTCACGTCTTAAAGGCTCCTCGGCTGCATCAGCTAGTGGCTTGGCAGACCTCAGGGTTAAAATCAGGAACAATTCGCCAGGCAAGTCCCCACAGACTCCTGACCTCCCAATTCCTGCGGAGCTTCCATAGGATGGCACCGGTTTGTTCCGCGGCGAACCCTGTGTGTCCTTGGTGCCCCAGACATCTGCAGAGCTGTGGGTTGGGCAACACCCAATACCTTTGCTAGATTCTACAATCCTCCCGTGTTTTGGGTAACATCAGGTGATTCCGGTAGGGCTGGACGGGTGTCAGCTTGCAGGACCATTCCTATGGGATCCGAGTGCCTTTTTCCAGTGTTTCCAACAGGTTACATCTTGCTCCCTCCTTGCCCCACAGTTCAAGCTAAGCAGAGTTGTCTGAACTGTGCCCGACGGAAGGCTTCTCTAAAGATCAGAGTCGATTGGTCTTCCAGGTGGGATCTCATGACGTCAGGGAACGAGGGTTACATACCTAACCGAGACGTTTTATTATCTCATATCACACAAATATCATGTGAACATGCAATTGCAATAGAGACGAGAAAATAGAAAGCAATATTATGGATAGACTCCTATTTTGGCCAAAAACAATGGTTTGATGTTAAAGACAATTTATTTAATACACACATTTTTGAAATCGTGCCTTTTTAATTTGTGGATTAATATGATGTTTTTATCAGTTTGTGTGTACTCTCATTCTGACAGCACCCATTCATTGGTGAGCATGTGTCATATGCTAAATTTCTCCAAATCTCTTCCAGTGAAGAAGAAAGAAATCATCTTAGATGGGTCTTAGATGGATTGAGAGAAACTCTTTTTGGGGTTTAATGTTGGTTGGCCTATGACTTTATATGAGCAAGCTTTTATGTAAATGTTGTTGAATTTATCGCATTAGTAGGCATGGAATGAGTTGTTTTCTGGTTTATAGAGTGGTTACATGCATGTGCCGTGGTTTGTTTACTTTTTCTTTAATGCACTCTCTTTTTGTCGTAGCATACAAGCTGCATCCTTATTTTTGATGGTAACCTTGCTGTGTTATATTCGTGAAACCTTGGTTATGATGAAATCTCAAGTAAGAGTTCAACCTCTTCACTAACAGGAAGGAAAATCTCATTTTCTATCAACACTATGGTAAATTCAATCGCTTTTGAACATATTTTTGTATTTATGACTGCCTTACACACTGAGGGTGAGTGACTCATATGACTCATACAGAAATTTTAAAGAAAAGAGACTGACCAAGCTGTATAACAGGCAGAAGTGGCTGTAGACTGATTGTGAATAACCTAAATAACCCTAAAATCATTAATCCAGATGGAAATAAAATACTAAATGAATCAATGACAAAATTATGGTTTCAGTAAAAAACTTGGAGATATAAAGTCAGAATTGTGAGATATAAAGGCGGTATTCCGAGACATGAAGTCAGAATTTTAAGGTATAAAGGCAGAATTGTGAGACATAAAGTTGCAAGTCTGACTTTTCTTCTTGTAATTGCGACTTCATATCTCACAATTCTGACAGTACAGTATCTCATAAATGCAAGATAAAAAGTCGCAATAACCTTTTTAAATTTTTTATTCAGTGGCAGAAACTGGCTTTCATACCTTACTCATTTCTCCCTCACAAATAAACATATCACATTGTATATAATTCAAACTGGGTTGTTAGCAGTGTTGAGCACATTACTTTAAAAAAGTAATTATATTATATTTACTAGTTACTTATCATAAATAGTAACTGAGTTAGTAACTGAGTTACAGCCTGATAAAAATAACTAATTACCAGGGAAAGTAACTATTGCGTTATTAAAAAAAAAACTAAAACAAATAGCAAACTTGGATGCTCCCAATATTAAATTAATGAAACTAACTGGTGCTAGTGCTTATTAATCATTTAATGTTTCTATAAAAACCGGGGCAAAGAATTATAAGATAACAAAACTACTGTCATGTTCCGTGTCTGTCATGTCTGTCTGTGTTTAACGTCTTGTTGGTATGTTCCGGTTTCCCCCCTGTCCTTGTATTATGTTGGTCTCGTCCATGCCCATGTTTGGTTTTCCGGTCCTGATTGTTTGATCCCCTGCACCTGTGTTTCCCCTAATGTTCCCTCCCACGTCGTTTAGTTTTGTGTATTTAAGGCCCTTGTCTTCCTGTTCCATTTGTTCTATGTTGAAGTTGCATGTTTCATGTTTCGCTAATGTTATGTCGTGTGTACGCTGCCTCGTCAGCTTTTGTTTTCCGTGTTGTTTAATAAATATTCAGTTCCTAGTTCCGTGTCCTTCGCTCCTTTGCTCCGCTGAGAGCGCGAACGCACACACACACTGCAGCGAGCCGCTTCTCGTGACAACTACTATGAATTCTACTACTAATAACAATATAAAAGGCACTATTAATTAAAGTATTAATGCGCTGCAGAGTTTTGATGAACTTGATGAATATTAATCACGTAGTATGCGTTCACTTGAATTGATTTGCTGAAATCAAAACCGGGACAATAATAGGTGAGAGCCAGCCAATAAGATTGTCATTAGCGCATTAGTCCATCCCACTATCAGAAAAACCGGCAGTTCTTAAAAGTTGAGGAATTCCAAATGAAATCCATTATTTTGACAGGAAAACACAATAAAGAATATTATTTACATGTAGCGCGTCAAGTCTGCATGTTATGAAAGACTCTTGCTCTTCATCTTTCTGAAGAACCCGTGCGTCTTCACAGAGTTTATGGTATGTCAAATACAGCTACACTGCGTATCCATTGAGCTGGACCGAAAAATGCTAATAATATTATGATAAATATAGTAACGCTACATTTTATTGTCAGTAACGGTAACGGCCGTTGTAACGGGAGAAACAATAATTTGTTTGATTACTCGTTACTGAAAAAAATAACACAGTTAGTAATGCAGTTTACTTAAACGCCGTTATTCCCATCACTGGTTGTTAACTAAAACAATTACATATATATATACGACTGTTTATCTGGATTCCAATTGTTTGCTGCCTGCCCTGAACTCTGCCCGTGTACCCCGACCTCGATTCTGCCATTTCTCCATTGCTCTGTTTGCTGTCTTGACCTTGTCTGTGTATGACCATGTCAGTTAATAAAAGTCTGCAGATGGATCCGCAATGTCCTGGTCTCCTTTATCGTCACACAAACAATTAACCGTGACTAATAGCATACAAAATAAACGTTTTGTAAATAAATAAATAAAATGTCATAATTATGGTTATATAATTTGTTACATTTATAACAAACATATAGCGAGACTATAACCACATTTGTTTTTAGAATTGAAATTCTTTTCCTCAGATCATCCAGATTCTGATATGCCTGTTTTGCATCTGAATCAATTCCTCTTATATAATTTCCAACTGGTTTAATCCAGCAGTACTGATTCACATACATTGCATTTGTGTGGTTCAGAAATATAAAAAATAAATTATTAAACAACTCTCTCAGATTAGATCTTTAACCTCCGGTCAATAATGAAATCATGTTATATGAAGGTTTTAAAAAGCATTTGAGATAAACATAATACACGTCAAAACATACACAGTGAATCCGGAGCTCAAGGCTAAAGGTGTCTGGAGTACTGAGAGCATGTTTACGCAGAGCTTTTCCAGCGGGAGGCGGTACTCTTAATGAGTGTAGACAGTCTATACAAGGTTATCTCCCTGGAGAGCGAGAGTGTAAAATGGTTTTCTATCCCTGCAGATGAGTCCCTCGGTTTTCCGTTAGCTTCTCAGATGAGAGTGTATGGTGTGTTTGTGGGTTCATATGTCGAAGTCGGTGATACTGTATTGGTTTGGGAGGACCTCATGTTTACGTTTGTGGTTTGTGGTGCTATTTAATACCAGCTGACTCACACAGCATGCTGGTTCAGGGAGGTCAACCATCCAGCAAATAGTATGCAACCGAATGTAATGAAATGTGTTAACAACTCTATCCCTGTGTCCAAAAATACATACTTTCCTGCAGTATAATATGCAAATACAACAGTGTCTGAACACTCAGTATTCATGATACAGTAAACAAACAATATAGGAATGATCAACTGCATCCACTGAGAAGCATGCAACAAGTGCATACTACATACAACATAAGGCCACGAGTGCTGAGGATCCATAAAATTCAAAAAGAAATTGAAAGCCATTCATTTGTAAATTTGTAGTGGTATTCCCAACTACCAGTCTGGCTTCAATATGGCATGTTTAGCCTTTTTGTTGTCATCTCCATGCACGTTTCAAATACGCAAAATAAATGAATTCATTAATTAAGGAACAAATATATGAACTAACAAATAAATAAATGTATACATAAAGGGATAGTTCAACCAAAAATAAAAATTTGACATTTATCTGCTTACCCCCAGGGCATCCAAGATGTAGGTGACTTTGTTTCTTCGGTACATAGATTTTTAACTCTGTTGCAGTCTGTCAGTCATATAATGCAAGTCAATGGGTTCCAAATGTTCCAAAGCTCTAAAAGTCAAAACAAAACATACACAGATGAAACCAATTGAATCCTACGGCATATGATGATACAAAGACGTGTTAAGACATGAAACAATCAGTCTGTGCAACAAACTAAACAGTATTTATACAATTTTTTACCTTTTATACAAATGTTGTGAACAAGTTGAGGAGAGTCTGAGATTATGGTATAAAAGTGGTAAAAAAAAAAAAAATACTGTTGAGTTTTTTGCACAGACTGATCGTTTTGTGTCTTAACACCTCATTGTATCTCCATGAGCCGCAGGGTTTAATTTGGTTTTGTCTGCAACGGTTTGAGTTAAAATTTTTGTTCGTTTTCTATTGCAGAAACAAATTCTTGGATGCCCTGGGGGTAAGCAGATGAATAAAAAAATAATAATTGTTTGGTGAACTATCCCTTTTATTAAAAAAAACTATAAATAAAAAAATGTATAAATTCAAAAATATAAAAATGTTTAGTTTTTTAGTACAATCATTGTCATGTAAAAGTCCTCTTAGTTTGTAGTTTATTTATCTATTATATTTATATAATGAACGCCAGATTTATTCTTCTTAGCTTCTAAGCCCTTGTGTTTTTATGCTGCATCCGTGCCGTATAATTACCATAATTGTGCCTAAACACGTGGTCTTGTCCATATTGTCCACATGGTCCACTACATCTTGCCCAACAATCCTGTTTACTAGTTTCTAAGTTTATGGGTTGATGTTTTGTATTTGTCTTCTGTTTTCTGATAAATCACCCTCATGCCATTACAAGGGTAGTCTGAGCTTTCTTCTAAATCCCTCGTTTTGTGCTTCTAAGCCTTATCATTACAAGTCAAGTCTCTGAAAAATCACCATTTATTGTGAAACTTTTGTGCTGTCAACCACAAGCAAATGCCTGGAAAAGCAAGAGAAAATTATACAAAAGCATTTGATAAAGGACACTCCCTTATCAAATCAAAAATCCATCTATTCCCTGCAGCCGAGCTCCTGGTCACATTTGATGAATCATCTAATCCTCTTCAGTGAGCCCTCTTTGGTTACCAAGCTGGGTGAGATGCTCACAGATATCTTTCCTTGCCAGCTTGCACATTCATCACTTCGTCCAGCGTCCTCAGCAGCCTGTCGATACGCTGCTCTGTTTCCCAAACGGACTCGTTACCTACAGGCCTGAACTCAGCCATGCTGATTTACAGTGTCTGCGTGCCGCCACTATCTGCCTGTGTTATGATCCGCTCCACCACGCTCCGGTGGCCACGGCACGCTCCGTCTCGCTTGTAATTCTGTCTAAAACAGCACCTGTGAGGTTCTGCCGTTAAAACATTGGTCTTGGCACCACTGTGGAGGACTGATACTCAGCCACATGCAATCTCACACAGACAGAGGGAAAACCAGAGCTGCATTTGAGCTTGATGAGGCAGAACAGGCAGAAAACACATTGTAGATACGGCATAAAATACATTGTGATCTGATAGGACTTTTCCAATTATCTGCCACTAGAAGTAACGCTTTGATTGAGGATTCTTGCTGGGTTTTCTCATCCCTGACACATCCGGTCCTGATGAAATTGGGAGATTGCTTTGTTTTATTGGTAACTGACCTTATCAACATTCTCTGGACACACAATTTACATTACTTGAAAGTATAAGAAACTGAAGTCTGTGAAGGATGTGAATTGGCAATGCCATGACAATATTTATTGCTTCAATATGGTAGGTTACTGAGCTATGTATCTTTGATTAAATCTAAATGTCCGGTTTGCACTGCACACAGCCTGTCACATCCCTGCTTTAGAAATACCATGCAAGACTAGAATCCTGTCTAGATTGATGGTTCTGGTTGGCTAAAAGAAAAAAAAATGTATCACAGGTATTTGCAAATACTGTAAATGGAATCGAAGGACACGGCTAAACACAAAAATAACATGCAACTAACCATGAAAATATGTTAGCCAAATAAAATTTTTGGTAGCCTTTTCACATAAGGTTTTATTTTGTTAGCAATATTTAACTACATTAGTGTCATGCTGTAGGCGTGCTCTGTGTATGTTTCTCTGTAACTATGTCATGTGTCCATGTGCTTGTGTTTATGTTTTGATATCTGTTCCATGTGCTCTTGTGTTTTGTTTTCATTCTGTTCCCCCATGTGCTCTGATCGTTTGTAACCCAGCCCCTGTCATTAGTGTTTGATTACCTGCCAGCTGTCTTTCCCAGGTGTATTGTATCTGTCTTTGATTAGTCTCTGTATAAATTCACTCCCCATGTCTTGTATCTTTGTCTGATGTTAAAGTTGCTGCTCGTTTGTGTGATCGTCTGCTTAGTCCTTGTGTCTTCGTCAGCTTCTATGTATCTTGTTCGTTAATAAACGTTCAAGTCTTTTCGGAATCTGCTGCCTCCGTGCCTCTGTGGTCCCGCTGAGAAGCAAGAATGCGACATCATCCAAGTGAGTTTGTGACAATTAGTAAATATTTTACCTGATTTGGTTTTCTTAGACCTTTTCTGAAAATGCTAATTATGTTAAACTATCACCACAACTTTTTGGCAACACTGTTTCTTTCAATTTAGTTTGTACATTTATTTTTTTTTTACTGATTGTAGGCTTCATTGTAAGATAACACAGCTTTGTTTTTCAGTTAAATAATTTCGTAAAAGCAAACTCAAAAACGATTAATTTTAAAGCTGTCATATGATGCAATTCCAAGTTTTAATTTCCCTTCTGAGTGTTACAAGCTGTTAAGATCCCTAAAGTTGCAAAGACTAAAGTTTAAAAACAAAAGAGATATTCCAAAGAGATAAAACACTTAATACTATTATAGAACTATTATTCTAGTTGTAGTGTTGTTGCAGGCGCCATGTTCTGGAGACACTGTGTTTTGTCGTGAAAGTAAAACTACTTTCTTTGTGCTTCTAACACAAACAAACAACACAACTAGAAATCAGTGGTATTTACAACACTGATCCAAAACAGTTCAACCCTAGATTTAGAGTGTGTTCAGTGCATTTATGAAGGACTGATCCCTGAACCTGGAGAGCAGTATATGCTGGGTGTGCATCAAGTTTTTGAGGTTTCAGAATATACCCATTCATGACCTTATCTTGGATGCCCAAAATAGCAGGCCAAAGACATTGTAAGGATGAGTGCAGAGTGAACACACTTTACTTGGAAAGGACTTTTGCCTGAGCTAACATGAAGTAACACTGAACATACACTGCCCTCCAAAAGTTTGGAAACGCCCTATAAAAATGGGGATGTTGGACAATATTGGCATGAATCCTTTTTAATTTGTGATAATTTTGCAATGGTAAGGGACAATACAAACTATGAAAACATATTTTATTACATAATTAGTAAATACATAGAAAATACTTAGATTTTTGATTCATCAAAATATTAGCCATTAGCACCTATTCAGCTCTGCATAATCTGGGCATCTGAGCAGTCATTTTATTGAATTGATATATTATATTATTCATGCTGTTACATAGTCTGTCTGTTTTGGTTTCGTTTTACTGTACACCTTCCTCGTTTTTCTTATTTGGTCATGTTCTGTTTTTTGATTCAGTTTAATTAGTTAATTACCTCCTCACCTGTCTTTCATTCTTTCTGAGTGTTTTTCCTGTGTATATAAGTCTATTCTGTTTTGTCCTTGGTTGTCGATCTTTAACGTTACTTTTTGTCATCCTATACATCTCCAAGTTTTGTATGCAATCCAGTATTCTTGAGTTCTACAATTAAAAGTCTATCACTTCCCGTTTTGAGACTTCAAGTGTTCTCTGTGGCAGTTGGAACGTAACGCATGCCTCCTAAAGGATTGGCCAAAGATGATTCACACTGGTTGGACACTTCTTACAGTCCAGTTCCTCTCTGCTATCTCAATAAGAAGATGATACTTTTAGTTTTCTGATACCCCTGATAGTATATGCTAATGGAGGAACTATATCCTATAGCATGGCTGATGGCAAACTCACTAAATGTCCTCTTCAAACTTGATGATCATAAGACGAAAACTAATAGTACTCATAGTTTAGCTGTCTGTCATCAGTGCATAACAAATGACTCAAATCAATGCCCAGTTAAACAACTTAATAGCAAGTTCTTGATTGTGTTGTCTAGATGGATTGTACTTTTTGTGGATAATTGGATTGTATTTACATGTGAGAGTAATGTGAAAGAAGAAACATGAAGCAGTAATAAGACAGTTTTGCAAAATCGTATTAAAGTTGGTTAATACATTTCTGCTGTTACAGTTTATACCTTCATACCCAGCCTGAACTCTCACCAAAGCATTCCGTATTAATACTTTCCCGCAGAATCTAAGCTTAAATCCATTTGTTCCAGCAAAACAAACTTTTTCAACTGATAACAATCTTCAGTTACAAATGCAGGCCAATAGTTTTAAATCAAGTGATTAATTTCTAAATATTCAAATCTGATAATGATCACTGTAGCTAAGAGCCCATGGTAGATTGCATTGACTAGACAGGGCAAGGATCCAATATTAGGAAGTTAAGAGTTTGATATATAAATATAAAATTTTGCCTTTAACAACAAGTTCCAAAGGGTTGCCATATTTTGACTAATATGCTTTTATGCAGTAAATATAATGCATATATGTAATAGATATGTAATAATAAAATATTTGTAATTTATGTGTAATAAAGCAGTTTCTGCACTACTAGTTGCATCTAACAGAACTACAAATATAAAGCATATTTTTAAACCTGACAAAATGCCCCTTTTGTGCATCACAAAACAAACACAGCTTATGGATTTATAAAAGCAAACTCTGCAAAACAACACAACCCAGCTTAAGTTGGTTGGCGGTTTTTAGCTGGTCATCCAGTTTGGTCATAGACAACAGACAGGTTAAACAGCTAAAACCATTAAAAAATGATTAATTATTTAAATTATTATATATTTAAGCCTAATGGATATCTAATGGATTTTATCCATTAGCTCATGTTATCGCATTGCTGTCATGAATAAATACGATAGGATATTAAAATTGTTATTTTTCCTGTTGGCAGTAAATAAAAACAGTAGCACACACACACACACATATTGCTGTCATTACGTATCAGGCTTCTGTTTTTGTTGTATATTACCATAGCTCTCAATTCCCTAAGTAATAAATTGTCTGGAATGGAAAGCATGGACTTGCATCATTTAAAACAATTGATTCCTTTTCACAAAATTAAGAATATTTTCTTGAGTCACTGACTCAAGTACGTCTTAATTTCAACAAATCATCTGTGCGTTATGTAAGGTGATTTGCTTAGCACCATTTAATTTGAGTTTTTAAATTAAATTGGCTCTCTTGAGGCACATTGTTAAGACAAAGATCCGAGACAAAGTTGATATTTAAACGAAGCATCACTGAGACTTCCATTACTGTAGGTCTCCAGAGCCGTTTTTTGTTGTTGTTTTTTTTTTTTTTTTCTGCCAGTCTCTGGAAGTCATTTTCTGGAGCCATCAAATGTATGTTAAATGCCTGTGGAGTAACTGGCAGCCAGTTTCATATTATCATTCATTCTCACATCAAAAATATCTTCCACACAGCACAGTAGGACTTTAATGGGGAAATTCAGAGCATTCAAAGTGACTGAACATAAGCTACTGTAACACATTATTTTTTAAAAGATAAATGTTTCTATTACAGCAATGAAATATTGAGGCGCTTTACAAAAACTTCACTTGAAAAAAAAAAAAAAACAATTTTAAATGTGATTCTTAACAAGATTGAAGACTGGGAATCTATCTTGTCTTCCTCTGATAAAGAAGTAATTGATGTGTGAGGGATTATGCTGACGCCTGGAAGGGAATTCATTTTGTGATGAATAAGGATTTTGGCTGTTATCGTGTCTTTTCGCCTCTAATTTCCCTTGTAAGTAAAGCAGAGTGGACGTGTAGTCATTACTCTCATTTTATTAAAATAACTTGGGTGCAGTAGAGCTGCAGTAAGCTTTAAAGTACAGTGTAAAACAAGATTTTTAGATGAACTAAAAAATATCAATCCTTTCATTTCTGTGAGCCTACACTGCTCTTATTGGTCTGATGGCCCAGTCCATCGTACCACATACAGTGCTTCGGAAATGATAGGTCCATTGCATTCATTCTGTATTTTAAACACACAATAGCAAATATAGGCATCTGTTCTAAAACATTTTGTTTCAAGAACGTGGCGCATAGGAGTGCTTTTAGGAGGATTTTTTATTTTGAGTTCAATTATGTAATTTAGTGCTTCTTTTTTTTTCTACACTCAACAAAAATATAAACGCAACACCTTTGATTCTGCTCCGATTTTTCATAAAATGGACTTAAAGATCTAAAATTCATTCCAGATAAACAATATTACCATTTCTCTCAAACATTGTTCACAAATCAGTCAATCCATCCCACCTCACAGGTGTGCCACATCAAGATGCTGATCTGACATCATGAGTAGTGCACAGGTGTACCTTAT
>JAUMHI010000063.1:4172241-4183171 GCA_032359435.1 Enteromius unitaeniatus
GGATAGTGGATGCCATCACCCTGGCTTACCAGGCTCAGGGTGCACCCTGTCCCCTCAGTGTACGCGCTCACTCAACTCGAAGTGTAGCGTCGTCCTGGGTGTTGGCACGAGGTGCCTCGCTTGTTGACATTTGTAGAGCTGCAGGTTGGGCGACCCCTAACACGTTTGCTAGGTTCTATAGCCTTCATGTTTAACTGGTTTCTTCCTCTAACAGAGCTGAAGATCCGGAGTTGGACCTGTTCGGTCGGCTTGGTATCCTTCTCCAGTAATCCTTAATAGTTGACACTGTGAGTCCTCCAATCCCCTCGGCAGTCGGATGTTGCGGAGCATCTGATGCTAGGCCCTCGAGGTGATGTATCCTTGAGAACCGCTAGAGGGCTGGGAGCCCCTGAGTGTTACCATGAGGATCTCAAGTGATAGAGGTAAAATTGCCTTCCCATGTTGAGGGTTCAATCTCCTCCTATATTCCATATGCAATTTTGTCATTATGGAGTTCTGTCTTACTCTGAAAGAGAATGACTTCCGCACATCCTTCATTGGACGTCCCAGTGTCCAGTTACTTATAGTGCGGTACTGGTCCATGTGCAGAGTCTACCTTCCTACAGACCAAATTCAGGGGGTTGGTGACTTCCACATGGGGCTCACGTCCCGTCCCATCACCATAGAGGCTGTACCGCCGCTAGGGGCCGTAACACCAGCTCGGCTCCTCAGCGAAGACCTAATGAACCTAATGAATATACTTGCGCCGCGATTGGGTTAAGCTGATCCTAATCAGCGTATGCCAATGAAATTCATTAGTGTGTTTGCATACACAAAAATTTTTACGACCTCATTTGTAGTAATTCATATGGTTACACTTGATTCTACTAACTATAAGTAACTTTGTAACAACATGTCAACTACATGTCTACTAACTCTCAGAGGGGACTGTTAGGGTAGGTTTAGGTTTAGTATAATAATTTGACATATACTTGCAAAGTTTCTGATAGTATGTAGTATGTTGTGGACCCATAAAAATAAAGTTTTATCAGATATTAAGTAGACAGTCTACTAATACTCTTATGACTGCTAGTTGACATGTAGTTGCAAAGTAACTTACTGTTAGTAGATTGTCTATAGTGGACTGTCGAAATAAAGTGTTGCCATTCATACGATTTCTGGAAAATTTTATTTATTTTATGAGTTGCCAATTTGTATGAATCTGTATGAATGCCCTACACCTAACCCCACCCCTAAACCTTCCCATCACTGGGGTTTAAACAAATCATACGAGTTAGGTTGTATGAATTAGTACAAATTTGCCAACTCATGTCATGAGACTGTGTTTGTTGTGAAGCAGAAGGACTCGGGAGATACAAAATAACAATATTTATTAAACAAGATGATAAATCAAACAAAGGTAAGCAAACTGAGGATCTTCCAAATACGGGAAATAATGATAAACAAACTAAAGAGTCTCTTTTCTTTTCCTTTGTAGATTCACAGACAGGGGAATGACAAACGGACGACCATAGCCACACACCACTTGCTACAACAGAGACGAGGAGAGGAATCACTGGAGCTGGAGAGGACACAGAGGATCACAGATGCACACTGGAGAGGGACAGGTAAGAGCACAGGTAAGTATTCAGCTTTGGGAAGCGTAACAATAGTCCACTTACGTATAAACGAGCTCGGACCCAGAGTGCTGTTTGGTGTGGGTTTAAATGTGGTGGCTGATGAGTGTCTTGATTACAATCAGGTGGCTGTCACAGGTGCAGGTAATCCTAGTAAATGTGAAATAGTGAGGGTGGAGCCCAGTATGGGCATAACAGTGTTGATGCTGTATGTTATTGAAATAGTTTGAAGAACTTATTTTTTATGAGTTATGATTGATTTTTTTATCAATCTATAAATGTTTGTTAATTCGACAAATTGTTATATAAGATAGATGCAAACTGTGTTATTTTCAGCCAAAACATTTTAGGATGATCTTAAAGTTAACAGGTATGAACTAACAGCCACACAACTTCAATTTTGATTTCACAAGGTCTTTAAGATATTTACCAGATGTTTGTATGCAAATAGAACGCCTACTGGGTAAAGTGTACATGAGTAAAAACAGCAGGATGGGGATTGTTAGCCTTGAAGTGAGTTAGAATGGCCTCAGATAAATGAGTAAGAGCCTGATGAGACATTTTGTGAGCTCACTGAGGAACATACACTGCCACATGACAAGCACACTGTAAAAGCAGTTTAAAACAACCAAGCATTTTATCTAGCTATTGCTCCTCTGAATAATACATTACTTCTTCTTTAATTCCTACTCTCTCTCTAATTAATTCATCATTAAAAATTCAACAACCAAGGGCTCTGGTTTAGGGGTATTTAAGGTGTTCTCAAAAGAGAACCAGCAAGAGAACAACAAGAAATGTGCATATGGCAACTGCTATGAATACTGGTGCAGAGCATTTCAGAATGCTCTGAAAGTTACTAAAACATCTACCAAATTAAACTTTTCTTTGGTAATAAAACATATTTGTTATACTTTGTTATGCTTGCTTGTCATATTGTACCATTTAGAGCACCTTGTTGAAGGTATACAAATGCAGTATTAACTGATTTAGCAGAAATAATGATCTAAACTTGGAGAAAAATCACAGCTGACGTATGCAATGTAACAGATGCAACTTTTTTTTTTTACCAACAACAAAATAAAACCAGATGCAATACACAGTAAAATGTAGAGCCAGGGAAAGTAATACCTTGTTTTTTCCAGTTATTAATGATTTAACAATAAATGCAACTTATTATACATTATAAAGTATTCATTGATAGTATTACAGATTAATTCAACTTCTGGAGCTCACACTAAATAAATTTGACAGTCCACTTTAGACATTCTACTAACAGTAAGTAAATTTGTAACTACATGTCAACTAGGAGTCATTAGAGAATGTCTACTTAATAACTTTATTATTACTAAACACTTTATTTTGATGGGTCCACAACATACTACATACTGACTATCAGAAACATTGCAAGTATATGTCAGTTTGTTCTATTAACCCTAAATCTGTCACGTTCTATGTCTGTTTAGTTCTGTTTAAAGTCTGTGTTTTTGTATTCTTGGTTTAGTTTCGTTTTCATGTCTCCCTGTTTTAGTTTCGTTTTTTGAGTTCCTTCCTGTTTGCCCATATTTGGTCCTTCCTGTGTCATTGTGTAATTATTAGTTGATCCCTTTCTACCTGTGTTTCCCCACCCTGTGTCTTGTCTAGTGATTAGTGTTCAGTGTATAAAACCCCTGTCTTTTGAGTTTGATTTTGTCAGTCAATGTGGATGTTACCCGTGTTTGCACTGGTTTTGGATTTCTCATGTCATCACTGGATGTTTGAATCTTGGCTTTTGTGTTAATTATTAAAAAGAACTTTAGGAAGGAAGTTTAAATTGAGCTCTTGTCTCTGGCAATCTTCTCTTCTCTCCACAAACACCGGCGTGACAGAATCTACCCTAAAAGTATAATCTGATCTCTATCTATCTATCTATCTATCTATCCGTATTTGTTTATATACACCATTTGTCTTGCTTTATTTTATTTGTATTCATATTGTTACATTCTCATATTGTTCCTGCAATTAATGATACATAGTGTAAAAGTATCCAAAGTTTAATATTTCAAGTTAGATGTCTGATCAAATCCCTAAGTATGAGCAACAGCAATAGTGATGCTCGCTTAGCAACACTCCTTACAAAAAATAATAATAATAATACCAACAATAAGAAACCTCTAAGCTGAGTGAGGTGAGGCATTTGGGAGACAGATCAAACAGCTTCTCTGAGGATCAACAAAGTCACTAGGTTTGGATTTGATATAAACTCTATCCAAGTCTATAATTACCCGGGAATAGCTTTGGGAGGCTGGATGCTGCTTGAATCCTAGTCATTTCTGAACCTTAGCCTTGAATACATTTACAAAAGATTAGGCTTCTTTTACCGTGTCATTGCTAAACATGGAAATGAAAGCAGTCCCCAGTCAATTGGGTATAGGTCAGCAGATCCTCCCCTGGGCCAGCTGGTTTGAAAGAGGAGAGATGGGAAACAATCATAATAGCATGAATGCTCCTTTGGCTCATCTCTGTGTCAGACATTTTAAGTTATGCCAGAAGGCATGACAAGGGTAGAGAGGCAAAGAAATCACGGAATGAATGTCTGCAAATGATATAAGGCTTTAGGCACAGTGTGATGTGCCCTATGCTTCACACTGCCCAGGGAAGTGATACAGGCCAGGGTAATGGAGCTGGCATCTCTAATGCTAGAGGCTACAGACTGATAAGGCCCTACATCTTAGTCTCCAGGGGTTGCATCATTCACTTTTAGCATTTCACAGCGTTCCCATTCCATATGCAGATGTTTGTAAGGTCAACGAGAGCCCATATCATGCCAGAAGCCACCCCCATGCCTGTGTTATTTAATATTTTTATCTTGTGTTGTGTCATGGATGGGTGCAGGAGGAGACAGATCTGGTACCAAATGTTCAAGTGATGCTATTAGCTTGATAAGAAAGAAATGTTTATAGACATGTCTTAATTTATTCCAAAGCCCTTTGTGGACTATGTGGGGGCACATTACACAATATACAGGGCAAAATTGTGTGAGAACTGAGATATTTTTTTATGTTTTTCAGTCTCATACACTCACCAGGGCTGCAGTTTTTTTGGTCAGAAACCCATAAAAATTTAGAACTATTGTGAAATATTAATACGATTATAAATATCTCCTTTCTGTTTTAATTTACCAGTCAGAGGTTTTTGAACAGTATTTAATTATTTATTTATTTTAAAGAATAATATTTTTTTTCACCAAGCCTTTATTTGATGCAAAAAGCAGTCATTTTGTGAGAAAAAACAAGCAAACAAATAAAAATGAAAGCCGCACTTATAAGCTAACATACTAAATATACTAACATACTCCAGTCACATGATCTTTGAAATAATTAAATAATAAAACAGAATTTAAATTTTCGGATTATTATTATTATAACCAATATTTAAAACAGTTAACGTATATTTATTTATTTCAATGAATGCAATTAAAAATAAAAAGAAGTTCTTGAGAAGTTCATATTGTGGATTAAATTCCTTCATTCCCAAAAGAACCTCTGTAAAACACATTTTGTTCAAAGTCAATGAATAGCAACTAAGAATAACAACTAGTTCACGGTAAGTTAGAATCTGTTGGCTTACACTTATGTCATAATTTATAAATCTGCATTGTTTGGATTGATTCTTACAGTCTCTGCAAATTTAAATGACTGTACTGACTAAACGTAATTTATCAAAGTAGACTCATTAGTATTTCAATAAGTCATTTTATGGTAATTAGTCGCATGTATTAAAACAACAAAAAAAACATTATCTGCTTAAACACAGGAGGTCATACACTAGCTGAGCAACTGATATTGAAATGAATGGGAATGCTAACGGATATCTTTCTTTTGGGGTTATCTGATGGAAACTCCCTTATCCAACTCTCTGGAACTGGACCATGATGTCCGTAAGAAATGTCCAACCAGTGTGAATCATCTTTGGGCAATCACTCCGGAGGCTTGGAGTAACATATCAAGTCAATGTTTGAATAAACTGACAGCTCAGATGCCCAGATTATACAGAGCTGTAATAGCTGTTAATGATGGATATTTTGATTAATTGAAAATGTAAGTATTTTCTATGCATATACTGTTTATAAAATACAAATAAGTTTGTGTTGTCCCTTATCAGTGCAAAATTATCATAAATTAGAAAGGATTCATGCTAATATTGTTTCCAAACATTTGGGGGGCAGTGTAATGGTATTACAGTTATTTATAATTTGTTGTTCATCACTTCTGTCTAAAAGTATTCATAAAACAAAACACATATCCTTTCTTTCTAATTAACGATGCTGCAATAATTGAAAGCACAGCATAAATCTAAGGCAAACAATGATGCACAAACTTAATCAAAATACATTAAACTATATACGTTGAAATGAAAGCACAATAATGTGTGCGTGATTATGTGAGTGAAAATGTCAGCCCATGTGTTTTGTTTTTTAATTAATTAAATATAAAACTATGAATATGGAATAGTGCAGCTGTAAACAGTGGTGCATTATTGTTAGAGCTCATTTGTCAAGAAACATAAAAAATGTTCTGTCATTAGTTTAAAAAAACAGACAACAGCTAAATACAATTACAACAACTTCCTGATACCTCACTCTTCTGGTATTAAGCATTTCCATAAATATAGCATTTGAACCAATCAAGCGCAAACTATTTGTTACATTTAATAAAATAATCTTAAAGTTTAAAGTCAAACTACACTATGAGGGTCTGTGGACCCTTCCCCCGAAAGGCAGCTAAGACCTTAGGAAGGCAAAAGACTTTTCCCTAAATTAATTCACAGGAAAACTTTCTTTGTGAACACATATCCTTCAGGTCATTGTGTATATTGTTATTGTGCTTGTATATTGTCTTGTGTATGGTATACTGTTTTACGCTTGTTTATGATAGATCACTAGCTAATATCACCTCCTAATGTCAACACATTTTGTGTTTGGTATGTAAGAACTTGTCTTCAGATGATCTAATTGAGAGTGTATGCTATATGTTGACATTCTGTGTTTTAAGAATCTCTTTTAACTTGTACAGTATATCAACCTCCAATCCAGTGCATATGGAAAAAAGAACAATAAAGTTATCTCCAAAGAATTGATACACTATTGGCTCTTTGGCTCACAAGAGGTGCGACTTCGACATGTTTCAAAAGGCCCCAAGGCAGGGACCCGCCTCGCTTTTTAAAAACAAATTCTGGATGCTGGATCCCCGCCATCTCTCTCATCTGACCGAAGCAGGCCTAAATGCTTTTGAGACACAAAGAATTTAGCTCCATGGCAACACTTAAGTTCTGAGCCAAGAACTTACCTAAGTTCTTTTACCCAAGATCCACGGTTTGTGAGAGATCTCTCTCCCACCTCTTCTTTCATCTACCAATAATCAAAGTCAGGACATTTACATTTCCCTTAATGAGCTAATATTATACAAATATGAAAGTATGATAATACCTAAACAATAATAGTTATGCAAAAAATCAACTACATCAACTTAAATATGAGACATAACTTGTGAAGTATTGCTTGTGGATCATTTTAATCCGCTGTTTGGACTCTTACTCTGATGGCACCCATTCACTGCAGAAGATCCAAGTCATGTAACGCAGAATGAAATTAATTTTTTTCAAGCCCTATTCTATTCCTTTGCATAAAAATGCAATGCATGTTCATTTTATTGGGTATATGTTGCACATTTAACTGTGTTGCACGCTCCTTCAATCCAAACTAATTGCAAATGTTCAACACATTTTTATCACAACGTTCTGTTTGATGGACAACAACACAAAGTTGAGAGTCAACAATTCAAAGTTTATTGTCCATATAAAGGGGGAGGAATGAACGAAGGAGGTAGGAATAAGGTAACGTAAATATCTCTGGATCGCTTCTTGTGACTCTCTCAGTGAGGTGATAGTGCAGTGCTGAAGACTATGAGGTGCTTTCACGGATTGTTTCCTGTCCTGGCTCCTTTTAGGTTCCTCTTTGTCACATGCTCAGTAAAACCTGGATCTTCCTGGGAGTTCCTGGGATACATCATTCAGGTAAGTAATTCAGGTGAGTATTCAGGTAAGTATAAGAAGAGTTCGGTAATCTTACGATTCTTCAGGTCAGAGACTCTAGTGTGCTCGGTGCAGGTGAGTGGTTTCAAGCTTCTCTTGGTCTTTGGACAACAGGCTTCTCTGTAGCATATACGTGAGGGTTAAAAGATGAGACAGCAGGAGAAAGAGGCAATGGTAGTTACTTCGATCACCGACAGAGAAACTGCACTACTATCCAAATGCATATGACCATTAGTAATTGGATTTGAAGGTGAGGTTTTCTAAAATCATGACTTCATACATCATACATGAAGTCGGAATTGCTCATTGCCATTTCAGTTAGCCTATGCATTAAATTAACTTCAAATGTTTGTGCTTTACACAATCTATATTTATTCATATAGCACTTTTATCCAAAGCAAATTATCTGTGTCACTGCTTGTAGTTGACGGCCAATTCCAGTACCCAATATCCATTCAGATTACGTGAGACAGATATTGTGTAGAAGTGTAAATGTGGACATATGCGAAAGCATGAGGATTTTCCAAACTACTACATGAAAGTTGAATGCACTGGCAACATGTGTAACAATCCATGTCATGCCACATTAAAAAACTTTTAACTTCAAAGGCACATTCTGATTGCAGTATGGGAATTAAATGTCCGTCTATCGAGTCATCAGAGACAGACACTCATCACAGGTGATCAACCTTTTTTCATCTGCAAGTCTTTGCATGAACAGTTACTGACAGCACAATACGGTCTGACAACCCCAGATGAGCATTTATTGCGCTCACAAAAGTGTCAGACCAGAGCTTTTTTCTCCCCCAAGGGAAGTCGTATTTTCTTCCTCTTTGTTTTCACCATGTGCATTTTATGTTTCTTTGTCTGTGTCGGGTTTTGAAGATTTTCAGGGAGGCTGCAACTGCTCCCAATCCAATTTCTCCAGAGAGCCACAGTGTTTTCAATATGCTGATGTACTGCATTCCCTTTAACTTTTACAAATGGCCTGAGATATTAAAATGAACACCTCTATCCTGAAATCCATTTACTCTCTTGCTGGTTTAAAACCATCACTGAATTGAAATAAATTTGTTCCCCCACCTTCAGGTAATATTCATTAAAATAACCTTAATGAAATCAGCTGCAATCCATGTCACTTGCCCATGTATCCTCATATGCTTGGCCTGTTCAAATCTCCATTTATACAGATTCCTCCTCTATCCGGAAAAAAAAGACTCTCATCAACCCATCAGAGCAACTGTAAAAACAGGCACAAGATTGAACATGGCATGTAATGTTATGTATGTCCACTAATACACATATTTTTAAGTAGCATACTTATGTGAGGGTTTTTATTCAGCACCAGTTTCAATTTGTAGAAAATACCTCAACCAATTGATGTTCTTGGTTCCCACTTGCAGTACTTGCTTGCTTAATTACCTTTTCTTACAACCCAAATCATGGATTGAAAAAAATGAAAATTAAAAAATGTTCAAATTACATGAGCCAACATTTTATTCACAATAGAACACAACAAAACTTAAAACAACTTAAACTGAGAATTTTTTTACAAATTCGATGCACAAATTGAGTACATTTCAAATGTGATGCCTACTACAGATCTCAAAATAGTTGGGACAGGGGCATATTTACCATGGTGTAGCAGCTTATCTTCTTTTAAAAAGAGTTTGAAGATGTCTGAGCATCAAGGTTATACGTTTCTGGAGTTTTAGTGTTGGAATAAGGTCCTGTTCTTGCTTGATATAGGTTTCCAGCTGCTGAAGAGTTTGTGGTCGTCTCAGACGCATTTTTCACTTAACGATCTGCCAAATGTTCTCTATAGGTAAAGGATCTGCACTGCAAGCAGGTCCTTCTGAACCATGTTCACATATGGCTTCCTTTTTGCATGATAGAGTCTTAGTTGGCATCTGCATATTTTCATTCAGTGCCTAAAACTCTGTGTTTCTGGGTCTGAATGATTAAAAATGATAATAATATTATCATTTTATATATATATATATATATATATACACACACACACACACACACACACCTTAAAAAAGTCTATTCGAGAAGTGAAACTTAAAATATATCAGTCTGTGTGGCATGAATGTATACATTATGTGTTTATTTCTTTGAATTTTGATGATTATAACTGACAACTCATGAAAACCCTAAATTTAATATCTCAGAAAACATGAAAAGTATGAGCATGTACAGCACTCAATACCTAGTTGGGGCTCATTTTGCCTGAATTACTGCAGCAATGCATCATGGCATGGAATTGATCAGTCTGTGGCACTGTTTCGGTGTTACGGGAGCCCAGATTGCTCTTATATATAGTGGCCTTCAGTTTTTCTGCATTGTTGGGTCTGGCATATCGTATCTTCCTCTTCACAAAAAGAAAATCTATGGGGTTAAGGTAAGGTGAGTTTGCTGGCCGATTAAGAACAGGGATACCACTGTCCTTAAACCAGGTACTGGTAGCTTTGGCAAGGTGTGATGGTGCCAAGTCCTGTTGGAAAATGAAATCTGTATCTGCATAAAGTTGGTCAGCAGCAGGAAGCATGAAGTGCTATAAAACAAATGCAACATTTACTTTAATCAGAGAACATAACTTAGCATAACCACTCAGCAGCAGTCCAGTCCTTTTTGTCTTTAGCCGAGGCGAGAAGCTTCTTGTGCTGTTTGTTGCTCAAGAGTGGCTTGACACATGGAATGTGACAGCTAAAACTCATGTCTTGCATACGTCTGTCCGTAGTGGTTCTTGAAGCACTGACTCCAGCTGTAGTCCACTCTTTGTGAAGTTCCCCCACATTTTTGAATGGGTTTTGTTTCTTCTCCAAGGTTCGGTTATCCCTATTGCTTGTACACTCTTTTCTACCACATCTCTTCCTTCCCTTCGCCTCTCTATTAATGTGCTTGGACACAGGGCTCTGTGAAGAGCCAGCCTCTTTTGCAATGACTTTTGTGTCTTGCCCTCCTTGTGCAAGGTGTCAATAGTCGTCTCTGGGACAACTGTCAAAACAGCCATGGGCGTAAATCCCGGGGGAAATGCCCCCCCACCCGATCCGAGGGTTGTCCCCCCCTAAAATCATATAAAAAGAAAATCACACCGTCTATTGTGAAAAATGCATGTATGTGTCACGTATGCTGGTTCGCTGAGTGCTGCGTGTGCTCTCAGCGGAGCAAGGGAGTGGTGGAGACAGAGCGAGCGGACACGGAGCTGAACTTAATAACAAAAAACATTTATTTAACTCCAA